>CM077462.1:33566160-33729387 GCA_039654755.1 Calcarius lapponicus
TCTGTAAGTTCAATCATATTTTTAATAAAATAATTTAGAATTGTCCCATATTATTTCATAATCTTATATGTTACAGTATGTAAGATTGTCATCTTCTTCAAATTCTGTTCAAAGAGAGAAAGAGTAAAATTAAACACTCAGAAAAAACTGAAATGCAAGCATTCATAGAAAATTGTATCAGATTTACTCTGTTTTATAACTAAATATTGAAAGTGTTAGTGCAAACCTCATCTGACTTTCGTTGCAACATAAACTCAGTAACTTTAAGTGTAAGCATTTGTCTTTGCTGAATGTTTTGTCATGTGTGTGACATGTAATACATGCATGAGATATTTATCATGCATTATTAATTTCAGGAGCTATCAAGAGGTTATAGGTTTCATAAATTGCAAATAAGATATAGAAAAACAATATAATTGATTTTTTTAAAATCTCACATTATTTTGTATTTCCTAAAGGAATATGCTTATATGTGTGTGGAAAAAACTGATTTAAACAAATAGAACATATAGTGCAGGTTTTAAATGTGGAGGAAGGTAAAATAACAAATACCCTGTAATTTTTGGCATTAAATTCTCTTCAGAAAACCATGGGGATCATTACAGATACAATAACTCCAGGATGTGCCTTGTTAAGTGAGAAGCTTAATTGGCTCTGAGCAAGGAGGAACCTGTAGGGATGTGAAGATAAAAACATTTGTGGGGCACATCTTGAAAATAGTCTCTTGCAGCTCTCAGTCAGAGATAGAAGGAAACAATTGCTTCTTCACTCTCTTTTGTCAATAAAATACTTGGCTCTAAGCTTTCCTATGGCTTCTTTATATTCCCTTTTCCTGATGATAGTGTAAATGTATGGGGAGTTTTTTGAGTATATTATAACTCAGAGGTAATTTTTGGTCATAGAATCATGGAAGGTATCAAGGTAAGAGGGTGCCATAAGGATAATTGATTATAAATCCATGCTTCTCATAGGAGTACCTAACACAAAAGTAATATGACTAAGCATTGTCTAGATGCTTCTTGAACATTGACAGGGCGAGTGCCATGACTAATTCTGTGGGGCACCAGTTCCCGTAACTGTGGTTGTTGAAGTCGCCACATGTGCCCTAAGAGAACAGTAAGTTCAGACAAATGATTTCCTGCTTTCTTAAACATAATTTCTCCTGCCAGGGGACCTTGCATTTTCCTTGTGATTGGCCTTGGCTGCCAGACCCAACACACTAACCTCTGAACTACATCTGCAGTTGCAATGAAGACACATACTGACGTTCCCCGAAGTTAACTCCAATCATTAGCCTCTCTAGACACTTATTTGCAAAGATGATGTTCAAGGATCTGCTTCTTGGATTTCCTCATTGAACTTTTCTCTTTCTTCCAGTGTCCAGCAGCACTTTTGAGGACACGTTCTCATTCCTCATCTATGACCTACATTTTGACTTTCATACATTTAAAGAGTTATTGTATATTTGGCTTTCTGCAAAATGGAGGATGATAAGCCCAATTCAAAGACTGAGTTTGAGAAATGTTTTTAACAGTTCCAAAAACTTCCAGTAGCCCTAATTCATGAATAAAATGAATAAAACAATGCTGGGGGTGTTGAGCATTTCAGAAAATCTTGATCCTTTTCTCTAAAATATTGAAAGTTTAGAGGATATCAATAGTCTTACAGCTACATCAAATGCAAAAGGTGCCATAAGAACTGTTTCTTCATATACTCCTACAAATCTCTCAGAATTTAAGAGATTTCCTTGACTTATGAGGCTTTAAGTCTCTGGATAAAATATCAATAAAATGCAAAGATACAGTTTATGAAAGATTGAGAAGGGTTATAAAATTTGATTTACTGTAAATAATTCATGATGCCCTTTGCAGCACTGTGAAATCCTTTTTGCCAGTTCTAGTTTTGGTTATAAATACTCCTGCAATGAATACAGAACAGGATTATATTATACAGACAACAAGTTTTCTAACTGATTGTACATGTGCACTAGTGATATGTGTTTATTAAGAGATGCAGCAAACATTCTGCTTGAATATATTGAAATGAAGTAGCAACAAATTTGGGATGAAATTGAAAATAATGTCATACTAAGTTCAGTGAAACTGTCCAATTATGAATCACTTGCAGAGTTTCTTAGTTATGAAAATCCTCAACTATTTTTTATTACATGTTTTGCAAGAATTTTATTGTGCAAACATGCTTTGCCCACCTAAGATCCAATAAACTTTGAATATTTTTCCAGAGGAGGAATTTATAAATAAATTTTTAAAAAGTCTGAAGTTTATATGTGCTCTCCTAGACAGTGTTTCAACTACAGGAAAACACAAAATTGTGAAAATTCAGAAATTGGAAACAATGCTGCTTTTGGAATATATATATCATATTTTCGAACCTTGTGCTTCTTCTTAAAGTTAATACTATGGACTCTTTGTCTTGTTACTTGTGATGTACTGTTGCCAAAAAACCCCAAAACAACAAAAAAGAAAAAAAAAAGAGCCTATATTTCTTGTCTTCATTTATCCATCAAAATTAAAATTAGGAATTAAAAATGCAAAGTTTATAAATAACTATTTATAAAACCCCCCAACAACTTGAGGACATATAGGGAGAGAAGAAATTAGAAAACTTGGAGGAACTACTGATAAACAACTTTTAATGTCTGATGTTATTTATGCCTTAGAGGGCTATTAAGAAGGAGCAGGGATCACATGAGGGAATGTGTAGCCAATAAAAATGGAGTGAAGAAGATTAGTGAACATATTGATAAAATTAGAGTGGTGGGGACAGCACTAGAAAGTGGAAGATGACATTAAATCCCTTAGGGTATACAAAGATACAGATACGAAGAATATACTGCAGCATCAAAATATATACTATATATACATATAAATATGCGTACAGTATGTATAACAACAATCTTGAACTGAAGTGTCAAAAGAAAAGGAAACCTGTAAGATATGTGAATCCCCTTTTTCCCCTTAATCTTCTAGAAACTGAGGGAAGTGAAGAGTGATTTTCAGTCTTAGAACATTAGTCCTCTTGGGAGATTTCTTAGCAATACAAAATATTGCCATGCTCCAAGCAAAAAAATTTCCATACATATATATTTATATATATTTAAAATATTTATTCAAACAATACTGATGTTCACTAAAGGGGTCAGTGGAAGCAGCACTGGAAGAAGTATGTAAAACAATATTAGTACTGGTGGGAAAATGTTACCACCTATACATTATAGACCCTTAAGAGATATATGATTGCAGAAACTTAAATCCATCAGAACAGAGCTTCACACATAAAAGTCTATCACCAGCGTAATACAGGATTTTAGTTCTTACACAAGGGATTGTGAAACAAATTGTCACATTTATATTCAAAAATATACCTTTTCCATTCATAACAGCCATATTTTGCCTCATGTTTTCTTGTGTTTTTTGAAAGGAAACACACTTTACATCTGCAAGGAAAAGCATCTCTACAGAGGAAGAAATTATGCTGGAACAAATATGGATTTTCATGAGTCAGGAAACTCTTTGAACTTTTAAAATTATGTGCTTCTTTTTATTATTTTCTCATGCATGGATGTGGTAATTGGGAAGGAAAACAGTGCAAAAGTTTTTAACACAGTGTGAGGTGTACTTATCATTTCTGGTGTAAAGGAAAAAAGGGACAAGAGACACACGACAGAAAAATGGACACAAGTTACATAATTACTAATATATCTTCAGTAGAATGAATAAACCAGATTTACTTGTAGAACCTACATAACTGCAGCTGATGTGTATAAAAGCCTCTTCCATTTTATTATTCTTCTTTCCTTACCAAATCCAAGAAAGGTAGCTACAAATACTGCAGTTGCTAAATCTCAGAGTAAGATAAGGTAATAAAAGAGCAAAATTTATGGTCTAACCTGAATATGAACCTGAATATCTGAAGTTGAAAGGTGATAGACAGCTTTAGTGTTTTATGTCTTACAATCAGTAGATCTTCCATTCAAAGCAATAAAAATATTTAAATGCCACATTTATATTTACTAAGTCCTAATTTAGGCAGATGCTCTGAATCATCCTCTAGAGGTTCCTATCATACTCTGGTATCTAATTTGGGTGTTTAGGTATAATTTTTTTGAGGTCATGAATATGTGACAGCAGTTGATATGAATGAAAAATCTGCTAAATTTTTACAATTTCCTTCACCTTAGACTTCCCTAGATTCAGCTGGAGGCAGTTTCCCTCAGAGCAGTGGTACACAATCCAGTAGAGGTACTGCAATAGAGTATACACCTGCAGTCCTGAAGCCTTTGTAAGGTGGAAGCTTGGTGCTATCACCATTGGCATTTGCACAATAAATAGGAAAACTTGTCTTTCTCAGTCAGAGTGCATTTAGTCTTTCCCAGAGGAAATACCAATGTGCCACTCTACAAATATCCAAACATACGTGCATAGGCATGTATACTGGAGTGGATGCTTTCTGTGCTCTGGCCATCACAGTAACACCCTCTCTCTCTTCAAGCCCTGCTCTAAGTCCCCTGCCTCTGAGGCTCGGTGTTCTGTGTGCTCTGGGTGCTGCAGGGGGTTTAAGGACCAGTGCAGATCCAGCTCTGCTGAATGACTTCTGTTCTAGTTTATGAAAAAAACTGCAGACCTGTGAGAGAAAGCCATGGAAAACAATGCAGAAGGGTAAGAAAGATAAAGTTATGGATAAGGTTAGGAGTGTTGAGGGAGACACACAGTTATTAGCTCAAGAATTCCAGACAGGAACACCCATGTGGAAAAATGCATAATCCTACTGGAAAACCAAACCAGAACAGGGGTGTCTAGTTAGGTTGTGTGGTTGCTGTGTCTCCTGTGCCATAAATTTAGGCCTGTGCCATAAATATCACCACTGATAATCTCTATAGGGAACAATGGCAACTCAGCAGCAGTAGGAATCGCTTCAGCAGCTGATGTCTGCATGGCCAAGAATGATCTTTGGGTACCTTTGGGCGCAAGAATGATCAGTCTTTTGTGCATGGTAGGCATCTAATAATTGTTATACCCTTAAGTTCTGCTGGCAGGGTCTCTTTGCACCTGGCTAATTATGCCCTGACAAACTGAACCAGAAGAGAGGAGGTAACATTTCAATGTAGTAAAAATGTCAGGTTTATAGGAAGGAGAATACGAAAGAGGCTGTAGTTTCTGGTGGCATGGGATTTTATTTTTTTTAATTGAATTGTAACCAGTCCCTTTTAATAAAAGAAAGAAAGAAAGAAAGAAAGAAAGAAAGAAAGAAAGAAAGAAAGAAAGAAAGAAAGAAAGAAAGAAAGAAAGAAAGAAAGAAAGAAAGAAAGAAAGAAAGAAAGAAAGAAAGAAAGAAAGAAAGAAAGAAAGAAAGAAAGAAAGAAAAGAAAAGAAAAGAAAAGAAAAGAAAGCAGATATTTAAGTATGGACTGGTACTGAGTCTTTTTTTTACAGACAATAGTCTAAGTGCCTTCTTTTCCCTTCTTCCCATTTCTTTTTAGAGTTCTTTCTTTCTAGAAATGTTTGAGCTTCTGAACCCCTAAAATTTTAAAGGTGAGCACAGAAGCCTTACATATTACACAAAAAAGTTTCTGCTGAAAGATGAGCGTAATCTAAGCTTTACCCATCTGGTTGTAATTTCATACTTTGAAAGTGTTGTGCATTGAGGTTGCATACAAAGGATACTTATTTCTAGACCATACACAGAACTCAGGTTTATGTAGGTAAAAATTCTTTTCCTTTCTTTTATAAGAAAGAAGCCTGTGTGAAGGTGAAATATTTTTTTTTCTCAGTATTCTTACCTTGTTTTCAAGGGTGATGCATTTCTGGTGCAAAAAAGTCACACATAGTATAGTGAAAATGTAACATGAAATTATGTCATTTCAGCTTCAACTAGACAGCCAAATGCAGAGTACTTTTCAAAAGTATCATACAAAATGCATTTAAATAAAAGGCAATTGGGTGGGAATATGTTTCTTCTGTCAAATAAAATTATATAAAATAAAATCTTTATCCTTGAATTTCAATAACTTTTGCTGTTTCCAAGTATAAAGCTTCAGATACAATGTAGAACTAATGCTCAGTTTCTTCATAAAATAAATAACACTTTCTGAAAATCCTAAGATTATATTAGTGATTATCAAAACCCAAAATAAGAATAGCATATGCAAAGGTTTTGTAATGACTTAATTTGTCTGAACACTACACAAACATCCCAGAGATATCAGACTCATAAGACAGATAATAAAAGAATCATTAAACCTTCAGTCTTTTACTTAAGGAAATAAAACCCTCAAACTGTTACTTTAAACTTCTGTCAATACACAATTACTTTTTAATTACAAGAAAATAATGTTGATTTTAAAATTGATTTTTTCCTGTTTTAATAAAATAAAATAAAATAAAATAAAATAAAATAAAATAAAATAAAATAAAATAAAATAAAATAATAAATGGTTTGGTGCTTTGACCATGGCTGGATGCTCAGTGCCAACCAAAGCTGCACTCTCATTTCCCTCCTCAGCTGGGCAGGAGAGCGAAAATATAACAAAAGGCTTATGAGATAAGTGCAGGGAGAGTTCACTTACTGTCATGGGCAAAACAGATTTGAGATGGGGAAATTTAACCAATCAAAATCAGAACAGGACAATACCAAGTAACGCAAATGCTAAAAGCACCCCCCTCTGCTGACCTTGGGGTTTGCACAATTCTTTCTCTTATATATTCTCACTCCTCTCTTTTGTGGCTGCAATACTTCTGTGCAAAAATTTCTTTTTTTTCCCCCCTTCCTAAATATGTTCTCACAGAATCAGTATCACTATTTCTGATGTCCTCAGCCTTGGCCAGTGGCAGGTCCATCCTAGAACCAGCTGGCATTTTCCTTGTTTGTTCTGTGTGAAATATCTGGCAGCTTTTCAGAGACTCACCTTATAGCTCCCTTACTACCAGAACCCAGCCACACAAAGCCACCACAAATGGCTCTTAAAATAACAAAATTAAATCAAATCCTTATTCCTAAAGTTTCAGAGTATGTTAGATTTGTATGAGAACTGATTTTTATCTTTCTGGAAAAAGTATTTCTTTCTCTTTCATATTTAATTCTGCTTCTTTAATGATACCACATATATATTTTCTTTTAAAGTTAGTAGTCAATTACCATTTACGAATTTTAAGCCTAAATAATTATTCTTCACCTTTCAATCCAAATTAGGCAGTTTTTTCCAAATTTAATTAATAGATAAAAGCCAGGCACCTGGGGAGGAATAACCCCATGCAAAATACAAGCTGGGTGTCAAATGACTGGGGTGGAACCTTGTGACACAGAATCCATCAGCTTCCTGGGTTGCATTCCCTTCTGGTTGTTTTTTTCTCTTTTTTTTTTTTTTTTTGTGGGGGGGAGGTGTTGTTTTTTGTTTGTTTGTTTGCTTTTGAGGTTTAGTTTGTTTGTAGGGTTTTGTTTGTTTGTGGTTTTTATTTTGTTTTGTTTTTACTGGAAGGGTGATCAAACACTATCACAAGCTGCACAGAGAGAATGTGAAGTCTTCGACCTTTGTGTTGTTCCAAATTTATCTGGATGTGGTCCTCAAAAATCTGTTCTGACTGTCTCTGCTTTTTTTGGAGCATGTTGGACTAGGCAGACTCCAGAAGTCCTTTCAAACCTTAGTGATTCTGTGCTTCTTTGTGCTTTTGTGGTCCTGTTATTTTATGAAAAATTTTAAAATTAATGCTGAAGAGAAATTAGACTTTAAAAAGCCCAACAAACCTATAAAGCTTGTTACACAAGAATCATCTTTATCAAGGAAACTTCTCTGTCTGACCATCCAAGAGCAACTCTGGCAGTCACCTTTGCACCACCTGAGCTGGGACAGAAGCCCCTCTGCCACTACACAACCCACACTCACACAATCAGACCAAGCTTCCTTAACAAATTAACCCCAGGTTTCCCATAGCAGAGTCTAAGATGTCCATATCCTTTAAATAATTAGATTATGGTGCAATAACTAGATATAAAATAACAAAATATCAGCTTGAGCTGGCCTTTGGGTAGAGACCTCAAACAAAGGAACCCCTGGGCTTTTATACCCTTATAATTTCTAAAGGCAGTAAATGAGGCAGGAGGAAAGGGGGTAAAGTCTGTGTTATGACATAGTTTTTCTTCCTACTTTCATAATCTTTAATACTGAATATTTTGTGTGTTGTGTTTTCCCTTTAAGTACTGTAAATGATGATCTTGTTTCTTCCTGTGTTACAGAAAGATCTAATGTGTGCTGACACATACCACACATTTGACCATATGTATGCCTTCCTTACATGATGCTAAATTCTTGTCATGCAAGATTGAAGTATCCTTGTAAAGGGTCATTAGATTATTTGTCTAGAACCCTAGAGTATCCAGAATCTATTTCTCCATCAGTCCATTCCTCTAATGATTAAAGAAATAGAGGTGATGGCTGCTGGGTTTGCCCAGTAGAAAATAAAATTCTCCACCCAGCAGAAGTATGGTATCAATGAACCTTCAGGGCCTTTTCACAGAATCTATTTATTATATCAGGTGAAATTCAGGCTCTCAAAATATCCTTGGATTATGAGTCTTGCCATGGCTATGGCTTTGATATTGGAAACTGAAAAGTAAAACTCTTGTGCTGAAAATTCTCATGTTCTTCAATCACTTTTTCGGTGTTCAAGGCCCTGCAGCTCATTTGCACTGGAAATGCATCTTTATATATGCATAGTATATGTGCATATGTAAACAGTGAATGTTGAAGCATAGACAGCATAGACATACCACTATATCACTGTGAGAACTTATATCTCTCTCTGAACTGGAATTCAGAACTGGTTGAGGAGCATGTAGCATAATACCAAAGCATTAGATTTGAGCAAGAAATACATTAAAGAGTAATCTAACATAGATGGATCATTTATTGCTTAAAGAAACACACACACACACACACACACACACACACACACACACACACGTATATATTTATTTTCCTATTTCAAACATCCAAACATTTGTAGTCAAATACTATACTGATCTGTGATTAGAATGCATTCCCCCAAGAGACTACACAGGGTTTTATTACCTGTATTTTCCTCTAAACTGAGAGGAAAAAAAAACCTCAAAACCACAGATTTAGCTGCCCAATATAGTCAGAAACTCAGAAATATGTATCTGAATTAGGCAGCATGTACTTTTCCTACTCTCCATTCCACTTCAGTTCCCATAGAGTCATCCCTTCTACTTTTCATCTATAGGTCCAACACTTTCCCATCTGGCTCCTGGAGATAAGCCCACCACAATACTGTGAAAGCAGAGGAATGAGGTTGAGAAATGGACATGAACTGTGTGTGGGGTCCAGATCACCAGAGAACCACAAGGGCCTTCAATTCACTTCCAGAAAGGTCTACGAGAACAGACTGTGCACAATAACAAATTTACATAGAAAGCGAGAAACTTATCTTCAGGGCAGGGAAAACTCATCTTTAAAAAGGTACCCTCATGAAGCTTGGAGGCATCTGTGTGCCAGGACCCCAGACACCCCATCAGGTGGTTCAATGCTGGTGCCAGGATTAATGATTTCTCTTTCTTACTTTCTTCCTTTTTTTTCTCCCTATCTTTAATCCATCTCCCTCTCTCTCTTCCCTTTCACCCTCCCCCTGTTGTGTACTTATATGAGGAGATAAGGGATTAACATACTAATTTCCATTCCAAGTGTATTATTTATTAAAAAGGTCTTATAAGCTCTTGGGCACCCTATGGCTTTTGTTGTTCCTTTTGACCATGAGCCTCTATGAACCTTCCATGCTCCCTTCCCCTAAAGGGTAGAATACCATACCTGGTCTAAAATATTTTAGGCCCCTAAGATATTTAAGAGCCGATAAAATAGCAGTTATAAGAGGTAATGCAAATCAAAGATGTAATAAGAGCAATATGTGACAAATTAGAGCAGAATTTTGATGTGGGAAAACACTGAAATTTTAAGTTGCTTTGAAAGAATTGGTGTTCTATTCTCTTTTCCAGCAGTCATTCAAGACTTCAGTCTTTAAATAAAGAAAAAATCCCATCCACATATGGGTTGAAATACATATGATGCTGTTCATACTTTGAAAACAAACAAATGGACAAGAATGCAAAACTGAAGCAACTATGCAGTTCTGAGGACACACTGATATTGCTCTTATTCATCACTGTTATTTCAGCAGCTTAGGTGTTGACCTGGATTATTTTTAGAAGCTGACTGTGAAATATTCTAAGCCCTACTTTAGAAAAAAGAAAACCATTTCATGTTATATTTCCCATCCTTTTTTTGTTTGGTTGGTTTTATTTCATTCCAGCTTTTATTTGGTGGCCGTCATTGTAGTAATTGAAGTAATACTTGAAAAAGTACTTATCATTTTTGGCAAGCATGTGCCAAAAATGGCCTAACTTAAGTGGCCTAAACTCGGTTGGTGAAAATGCTCTAATGGAATTATTATGGTAGGTAAGTTAGCAAATGAGTTTATATCAGAAATCGTATTTCTATGATAGTACCATCACTCTCTGCATTGGTTAGAACTTCACCATTTTAGGATATTCAAGGATGGATGTAGGAAAGTCACAGATTTTCTTCCTCCCCAGTGTTAGTAGAAAAGTCATAAATTGACTGAAAGTTCCAAGAGACCTTCAATTGCATTTTTCTGTTCCACAGAGTTCAGTCACTTATAAACTTGCTTTAAAAACAGTGGAAAGGTGACAAATATGCCTTGAAATCTGGTGTCAACTTGAGCTTAGAATAAATGAACTATTTCCCTTTTCCTCTCCCTTTGATTCTCACCTCTAGGCTAGATCTGCTGCAGATAAGTGCTTCAGTGCAGGTAATCTCTTAATTGCTGTAATTAAGCTAAATCAAAAATGTTAACAGCCTAATAATTCTTGTTAGGTTTAAATATAGAAAGGACAGGTTCTCATTAACTTTTTGTTCTTACATGCATACAAGGTCCTACTGTGGTGATCAAGGGTTAAAATAAAGCAGAAATATCTATTGTTTATACCTGATTTTAAATTCACGGAAACATTAAAATTCACAGAGTCATTAGGACCCCTGGAGTTTGTCTAGCCCAGTCTGCTCCTGTACAAAGCAGGGTCAGCTGGAACAGGTATTAGAGGACCATATTCACTCAGGTTTGTGATACCTCCAAGGCTGGAGAATTCCACAACCTCTGTGAAACCTGTGCAAGTGTTTGATCACCCTTACAGTTAAAAAAAAAAAAAAAAAACAACCCAAAAACCAAACCAAACCAAAACAAAACAAACAACAAAACAAAAACAACAAAACAAAAAATACCGAAACCAAACAAACAAACAAACAAAAAAGAAACCCCAAAACTCCTGTATTCTTGTGTTTAGATGGAATGGGTGTTCACTTGTGCTGACTGATTAATGTTCTGTCAGTGATAGAACATCTGATAAGAGTTTGGTTTAATCTTCTTCATTCTCTCCTTCCTATCAGGAATTTATGCGCATTGACAAGTTCCCTGTGAGACAGTCCTTTTCTCTG
Organism: Calcarius lapponicus; assembly: GCA_039654755.1. Taxonomy (NCBI): domain Eukaryota; kingdom Metazoa; phylum Chordata; class Aves; order Passeriformes; family Fringillidae; genus Calcarius; species Calcarius lapponicus. Next base: position 33,577,700 of record CM077462.1, read on the forward strand.
GGAGGAGGACTTGTCAGCTGCAAATCTCAATCCTCTGAACCCTTTTCTGTAGGTCAGATGTTGCAGTGTCTGAATCATCTCTGTAGACCTGCTCTAGCCTATCCCCAGTATAGGCTGCTTGTGTTCAGCTGAAGAGCCCAGATCTGGGGCTGGAGTTCCAGCTCTGGTGCTTAGCACAGGTGAAAGACCACCTCCCTTGGCTTGCTGGCAACACTGCTAATGCAACCCAGGAGGCTGATGGACTTCTGTGCCACATGTTATGATAAAAACCCAGAATAATCTTGTTCAGGAAATAGTGTTTGACTTCATATTTCAATAGGTAGATAGTATCATGGATATGTTTTTCTTTGCATAACTTTCCTGGTGCTTGCTAATCAATTGTATATTTGAGTTCATTAAGATGTCAGTGAAGATTTTTTTTTTAACTGATTTTGGTTTTGGTGGGTTTCTCTCTTTTATCTTTGGTTCCTATGTAAAAGGATTTAAGCTCCATTTAGAGAAATTAGTTTGGTGATTAGAGAAGAGATCACAGACAACTGTGGTTTCCATCATCAGATACTGCATAGATACCAGAGAGTTAAAACCATTAAATTATTCATTTGATTTTGTAAGGCCTTCTTTCTTTATCCATAGCAGAACTGTGTTTCTTTATAACTATTTAAATGAATTTTAAATATTCTCTTGAGCTTTAATCAATGTCAAGTATGGAATTCCCATTGACTTTGAAAGTAAAAGATTCAGATTCAAACTGTGTAGGAATAAGGTACGTTTCAGACTAGAAGTTCTGAAAATTATCAATAATTAAAAAACATATCAACAGATGACTTTTGAATTATTCAAGTAAATCAAAGGGTAAATCAAAAGCTGATTTCCAGCTCCTGTATTATGCTCAGCTGTGAGTGTCTTTCACAGAATCAGAGCTTCCATCACCCTTTTTGCACTGTGAGTGCAAAGAACAAACCAAGACTTGCAGAGAGAAACCAGGGCAAAGCTTTCTGTTGATCTTTAATTGCTTTAAGAGCTTTTGTGAAGCCACGCAGCACAGTGTGCATCTGACAAAAAGTTATGGAGCAAAGGTCAGTCACTCTTTAGTTCTAGTATATCATCTCTAAGCTGGATACATCAGGCAAAATTGCAGTGTACAAATGACATTGTCTATGACAATATATCAGTGCATTAATTTTCCAGTAAAACAAAATTCTGACATAAACTCTTATCCTAACTTACCTGTAACTTAAGCACAGGGTACATTCTTGTGAAAAGTGATCTTTAAGTGCTTTTTAAAAATACTATTTAAACTACTAGAATGACAGCCACCAAAATATAAAAACTAGATAGGAAAAAAAAAAAAAGGATGGGAAATACAACATAAAATGTTTGTCATTCCTGAGGAAGAGTTTAGCAAATTTCTTATTCAGCTTCTAACAATAATCTAGTTCAACACCCAAGCTACTGAAACCACTGTGATGAATAAGTAAAGAGCATTATCAATGTGTGCTCAGAGTCAGGTATATACTTCAGCATTCTTATCTGTTTGTTTGTTCTCAGAATATGAACTGCAATATTGTTAAACAAACAATGTTGAAAATAATGCATAATCACATGCAGTGTTTAAGCTTTTCACTTGGGAAATATACTTAAAACATTGCAATTTCAATAAAACTCTTATCAGGAAACGGAGTGTACTTTGGTTTTTGTCCTAACCTCAGCTGGTAAAAGCCCACTATCAAGGCCAAAGTTTATCAAGATTCCTGATTTACACAAGGTATATATCTAGTGTTTGAATTACGTACTAGTACAACCATAGTAGTAAATTGTACAGTTCATACTAATGTATGTCTAATTTCCTGAGAAGTTTGACACTTAGTCATAATAATATAATAGTATTATAAAACATGAAGTGAGAAGATTAAATTATATAAAGCAAAAGCAGGAACCTCTGGGACATGATGTGAATGTATCTTAAGGTACTAAAATTGGATGCATCTCAAGGTACTAAAATATGAGATATTGCAGAAAATCAGTGCAATTTCTAATAGAGACACTTTGAAGGAGCAGCACCCACTTTGGCAGAAAACAAGAGCTATTCTATGGTAACTTAACCCTATAGAGCAATTCACATATTCACTTTTGGCGCAGGCACTTATTTTAAACAGCTATTTTCTAGTACCAAAAGATCTTTTGGGAGCTCATCCTAAAGAAAAAGGAAGGAAATCCTCATGACTCTAATACATGAGCTCTCTTGCCTCTTCCCAACTCTGTGGGGCACCCGTGAACTAAGCCAAGAATACACACTTTCTCATATAGAATTTTTTCCTGCCTCCTTTTATGAAACCACAGGAAGTTGCTTTTTCTTAATCTTTTTCAGGGATTTCACAGAGAATGCAAACTGTCTTCAGCTCTTTTACAGGCTTTAGCAGACTGTCATCTGGTGCTGCAGAAGGCTGGCAGCATGCAGGCTGCTTTATAAAAAATAAACAGGTAGCTGCTTTGTGTAGTTAATAGCTTAAATGAATACAGTCAAAGAAATCTTGCTGTAAGGCTTTTAGGAAAAAAAACCACAAGCTATTATTTCCCCATTAAATATTACCTCTTCTCCATAGAATTCCCCAGTAAACAGTATTTTACCCAACTTTACTTTAACATTGAACCTAGTTTACTAAGAAGATACAAATGAGATTGATGCTCATTTGTCAAAAAAAAGCTATTTTTCTGGGTAGGAATTGATCATATGTCAGAGTTTCCTTTTTGTAATACTAATTGACTCAGTGTTTTGCCCTTCAAGTTATATGTTGACGACAAAAACAAGGATATGATGTATTTCTGGGAGACAGGAGATCTAGGTGGAAGTTGTAAAAACAAAAAAAAAAAAGGATCAGAGAGAGTTAAAGGGACTGGTATGCCAAAGAAAGAACATGGAAAAAGTAAATAAATTGAATAAGAAAATCAGGTAACAAAAGAGAAAAAGAGAAAACAAAAAAACCCTCATCTGTAAACTTTGTTTGGTGTAATACATGAGGGCAGTCTCCCAGGGGATCCCACTGACAATCTCCTTGGTTAGCTGGAAGTCTGTCTTCCTAAAGTTCAAGAGCCTGACTTTACTTTTTTTTCTGACCTATATTTCTCAAGACTGTGAACTCCAGCAATCCAGGATTGCTGCAGCCCAGGCTACCTCCAGTCTTGACATTGCAAATTAGCTCTCTTAGGTTGGTGACCATCAAATCCAGTACTGCGTTCTCTCTCGTAGGGCTGTCTATCACCTGCCTTATGATATTATCCCCCATGCCACAGTCACAAAGTTCCTTTTCTTGCCTCCATCTCTGATTTTTACCCAAAGGCTTTCTACCTGCTCATGGCTGTTCTTCATAAACAGCTCTTCATAGTTAATCCCCATCTTAATATATAGGGCAACCCCTCCTCCTCTCCTTCCTTTCCTGTCTCTTCTCAACAGGATGTAGCCATTGATAACCACACTCCAATCATGGGATTCATCCTGCCAAGTTTCAGTAATGGCAACAAGGTCATAACATTCTAGCAGCCTAGGGTCTTCCAGTCCCTTCTGTTTGTTTCTGTAGGATAAGCAAAAACCAAAACCCCAATACCTCACACAAAGAATAAAAAAAAACAGTTTAAAAAGTTATTTTGCTTTGTGTTCCTACAGTTAAATGTCAGATATAATGAAAAGTGAACAAAGTTCTGCCCTGGTTTGTCTCCAAAGTATCTCCTGAAAAATCCATCAATATTGGCTTTTAGTTTGAGTTATTGCAGTTTGGAAAGCTATATTGGTTGGTGGCTTTTTTGTTTGCTTGTTTTTTTTTTTTTGTTTGTTTGTTTCTTTTCCTTGTGTTTTGTGTGTTTTTTTGATTTTTTTTCCATTTTCATTGCTATGAAGGTACAACATTCATTTAACATTTTAAAGGCCTTCCTCTTTTGGCAGTTAGAATTTCAAGCAACAAAGGTAGTACTACACCATGTAGCAGTTACTGTGCTTCAGTACACCTTCTTTAACTGAATAAGTTCTAGTTCTGGACTATTTCCAAGCTTTTATCATTAAGAAATTGGTATGGATCCCTGTAAGAGGAGGAAAAAAGGAATTACAAGGTTTTTCAGTTCCATCTAGTGGTAAGAGAAGGTATATGTCTCAAAGCATCGGTCTCAGTAATAAGTGATAGAAAAGTTAGCAAAAATAATACAAATCAAAGTGATGAAAAATGTATCAATTAAGAATAAAACGTTGTACTTATAAAGAAGTCAACCCTATCTTTTCTGTTAATATTTTCGGTATGAGAGAAAATAAGATTTGATATCCAAGACCCCAGTTATTTTACAGGCATGAAGGAGCAGATTTTAAAAGCTTGGTGAGCAGGTACATTGTCTGTTGCAGTCATGCAGTATATCTGTTGAAAACTTATTTTCTGATAATAGCCAACAACAACAACAAAAAAGAATTAATCCCTCTTTTTGCCTCCACTGGCCTTCAAATATGGTGATACTGTTTGACTTTATATTCCCATGCATTTTCAGTATAGAACATGCAGACTGCCCAAAATTACAAAGGCAAATTAAACCACAAGATTTCTCATTATGTCTTTTAAACAAATGTACAGTATTTGCAGTGATTTTTTTTTTTTTTGGGGGGGGGTATTTGTTTCCTGTAACATTTACCTAAGAGGTATTTAATTTATCTATAAAGGCATCATGTTGTTATTAGTATTCACTGTTTTCACCCTCTGTAATTAAAAGCAAATAGAAAAAGAAAAATGTTAGCCATGTCTGCTTCATGGCTGAGATAAGAACATTGTAGGGAGCCTGTGACAGCATCAATCATGAGAACAAGCAGAGACATAAAGTGATCATGTACTGCCAAATTAAATTAAAAGCTGAGACTGCGCTGGGCAGAACCAAAATATCCTTCAAGAACAATGAACAATAGATTTTAGAACAATGAAGAATAGACTTTTTCTTTCACGGGTGATCTGACAAAGCCACAGATTTATCCATTTCCTCTCCTTGTTGAACTACCTCCAAAATTAAAAAAAAATCAAAACCAAAACCAAACAAAAGCATTCAATAATTAAGCAAATCATGATATTAAGTAGTTTTACAGATGTGATTTTTAAAAATAAGGAGATTTTTTTTTTCAGTGGTACAAACTGGATTGGGAGAGATAAGGGGTGGAGGGGGAAATGGACAACAACAGAATACTGTACCAAAACTGAGTCAGGATATATGACATGAAGTAAAATAGATGAGTTTTAGTCTTGCCAGTCAGTTGAGACCTTGATTACAAAAGATCTGTTCACCAAGCAGTTATCTGTTTTCTATAATCATCATCACATTTGGAGATGAGCTCTTTCAAAGACACTTGCAGGAGCAGACCACTCCTGAAAAAAAGATATTCATAAACAAGAGCATACTGGAAATAGTCCAGCAAAGGGCCACAAACATTAAGAGTCTGGAGCATCTCTCTTGTGAGGAAAGGCTGAGAGAACTTGGACAGTTTCACCTTGAGAAGAGAAGGCTCCGGGCATGCCATTAATATGTTCAAATTCCTGAAGGAAGGCTGCAAAGAAGGCAGAGGCAGTCTCTCCTCAGTTGTGTCAAGTGACAGGAGCAGAGGCAAAGGGCACAACCAGAAACACTGAAAGCTCCATCCAAACTTCAGGGACCCTTTTTTTTTACTGTGGGGATGACAAAACTCTGTTATAGTCTGCTCGGGGAAGTTGTGGAGTCTAAATCCTTTCTTGTATTCAAAACCTGTCTGGGCATGGTCCTAGGCAAGCAGCTATAGGTGGGTTTGCCTGAAAAAGAAGATTTTACCAAGTGGTGACCTTCAGGGGTCCCTTGCAACCTCAATCATTCTGTGATTCTGTGAAAGTGAAAAATATCAGAAAAATATGAAAAAGAGCCATCAAGTTTATGTAGTAAATGAATGTTATTATTTACTTTTGGTAGGTAAATATATATGGGTATATATACACCACACAGTATTACCACATGTCAAAATGGCAATTATAAAAGCATCTGAAATTTCTTACAGTCATGCAGTCTATCTGCCTGTTGCTAAACCAGAAATATGACTGAGTGTGACAGAACTGAAACTCAGATAAATTTATCATGTTTCATTCTTTTTTTTTTGTCTACCTAGTTTTAGGAAACAGTGGGAGTTTTACCATTAAAAAGGTTCCCACTGCTTAATATGCTTTATTGAAAAAAAAGATTTCGTTGAAATTGTTCTAGGTTTTTTGGTTTTTTTTACTTCACATACTATTAGTCTATTTCTTTAAGACACATTCTCTATTACTATGAAGCAATATTATTCATTTTTCTGTTAATGATATGAAAACATTATATATATAATATAATTTTACACTGGGTTTTTTGTTCAATGAAGCAGTTGTAAACATATTTAGTTTTACTGAGGTTATTTAATCACCTTTCAGTTATTGGATTTTATCTGTCTTTCCAAAAACCATTTCAGTTATTCAATGAATTCTTTCCAATTGGCCTTAATTTTCCCCTGATAATGAGAGATTCCAAAATTAATAAAACAAGCCTTTTTTTCCTTTCATTTGAGTGGCAGTTTGGTTTACTTTGCCAATGTTCTCAGTAGTTGAGGACATTGCAGAAGTTTATCTCAAGTCTGTAGATTCAAACCCTCCAGAGGTACCAGGCTGTATTTAGATAAATAGTCTCAAGCAATAGGTTAAGCATTTGTTATGTCTGTGTTTTTATCTGGTTTGATGACAGCAAACACAGGATAGAAATTGTGCTGCCTTGTTAGAGCTGTGCCTGTGCTAATGAAACCTCTGACTTTTTTTCCTGAACACTAGAACTGTTTCATTCTGGTCCTTCAGCCATTTCACGGAGACTTTTAGACCCATGATAGGAAATGTTTGAAACGCAGCATCACACACCTGAGGGATCCATTCTGTTACCCTTTCTCAGGCTGCAAACATATTTGCTTGCATAGGTGTATAGTCCATAGGTGGGAATAAAGGATGCACTGAAAATGGTTGCATATAGGTACAGTTGTATGAATGCATACTTGAATGGTGGTTGTATATACTTAAGGACTGAATGCCATATGAAGAGAATTAATAAAAAATTAAAGAATGATAGATCTTGTAGTTGTCCAGAAGAATAAATTGTCTACACCTGTCAGGCTAAGATAACGCTTGTTCTACCAAAACCACTGGTGAATGGAACTGCACAAGGCCCACTGTGTAAGAAGGAAAACTGGAATTTTATCAGCCCCAGTGCCATGCCAACTCAGCCAGGTCAGCTGGAATATTGGGGCCCCTGACAACTATGGACACCAGAGAGACCCCTAGGACAGAAGAATGCATGAGTAAAGGGGAGGGGAAATATGTTAATGATTTTTGGGGAAATAATTATCGCGTGTATGTTTAGTCCAGGACAATCAATGAATATGTATGTACAAATATGTACGTGTTATCACATCCCTCTTTGCGACCCTTGACTCCTGCTCCCAAATTTTCAGTGACATTCAAGAACATTAGTCTAAATTTCAACACAGTGTGGGACATCCCTGTTATAAAAAAGTATTTGTATTTCAAAACTTTCTATCTCCATACAGGAGAGAATGAAGCATCTAAAGAAACGGTATCTGAAATTTTAAATGCTTTTCTTCTCTCCTCATTTTCTAGTTTTACTTGACAAAAGTATTAATTAACAATTCATGAACTTCAAATTATCCTCCAAAAGCCAGATTTCCAAAGAATACTAAGTCAATTTTTTCACCTACATGAAGTGCTCATCTTTCAGAGGAGTTCAGTGATCTGAGGCAGTTGATCTCCTTGTGGCACACATGCTGAACATTGAGACAGTTTGTTGTAACTGCTTTGATAGGGTCATAGACTGTTAAATGCCCAGGAATCCAAATGGGAACTGTAAATAGTGGGTACCTTCAGAAGTCCTGTCCATGATTCTTTTCAGATTGATGCTTATATGCTAATCTTTTCCAATTGCTGCCTATGCTCATATCTCCAGTCCTCATTTTAATAAATCTTCATGGTATTCCTAATCATATCAACATTTCCCTTTTAGTTTTCCTGCTGAACACAGATTATTTAGGAAAAATATAAATATCAGCATCCAGACCATTTTTTATTCAGCATTAATTTCAGTACCTTCATTTATTAACTGGCCTATTTACTTTCTGTTATTTCTTTTCTCTCTGAGGTATTTCTTTGTTCCTGTTGTCATGTCTTCTAACATACATTTATTTCTTCTTTTCTTTGAATTAAACCCAGAAAAGAGTCCTTCCTGAAAATTATTGTTTTCTTCTGTATCACTGTATAAATTTTTCCTCAGAATTAGAAAGTATTTTTTATGACTTCCTGGTAATTTTTCTAAGGGGTTACTATGTATGAGAATTCCCTAGTTCTGCATCATTTATTGCTTAATCCTAATTAGAGTCTAATGGTTCCATGAAGATTTCTCTGTACTTGAAGCGTGACAATGGCTTGTAGATTTGGCGTTTTGTGGGATAGGGGGAGAGGGTGTTGATATCTGAGAGAGATTAAGAGGAGCCCATGTAGTGGTGAAAATGTCTGGAACACCTTAGAACTTGTCTATAGGTCTCTAAGGATGGAATGAAGCAAACTCAATAATTTACTACATGAGAAAAAAAAAAAACAAAATTCCAATCCAATCTATTTCTGCAGTAAATAATGTAATCATATCATGGACATATTTTTTTAACTTCTCTATTTCTAGTCTACCTTCAATATCAGAATAGTACTCAACATCTACTACAGAATTGGCTAGGTGAGAACTTGTGAGCTTGAAGATAATGTACTCCAACCAGTAAGGAAAAATACATCTTTCTGAGTGGGAATTCTTGATTATTCCAAAAGCAGATCTGACATGAAGTTGTAAATTTTCTATAGTATTCAAGAAACAGACACCCAGCGCATAATTAGCGAGATTTTCAGAATAATTTTGTCCTGGAAAAGACTATTTTGCATTTAGTTTATACAGAAGGCAATGCTGAAAGGCTCAGACACTAAATTCTAGGATTTTTTTCTCATTGAGCTGAGAAACTGCATGGTTAAAGCTAAGCTGAATAAGGACAAGAATATACTCTTTCCAAGTCTCATGAGCACCCCATCCACTAATAGATAACAAGTGCTGGGAAGCTTAATAGCAGATGACCAATGCAATGACAGTGTGAGTAGAAGAGCTTTGGAATTGCTATTACTTCAGTGTGCTCAGATAAGGCCTCTAAAGATGCCAGTGAGGCAGATAACAAGTGCTGAATGCCTGATCAGTCCCTTCTTCCTCTCCTAGTCTCCTTGCAGCTATATCACCCAGATGCAAGAATGAGACTCTCCCCACTCTCCAGTTTGAAAACAATCTGCACCCATGCATCTCCAGACTTTTTCTGACTATATAGGGATCAAGGAAGGGCATGCTTTGTGAAAAGGAACAATCACAGGCAAGATCTTAAAGGAATGATACTATAGTTTCTTATAAAATTACATTCCTGGTGAAGCTGAGACAGTTATTTACTAATGTCTTCTGTGGTTAGCTGCTTCTGAAGGGGTGCGACAGGGCAACAAGTCAAATGGTCATGATGAAATTTTATACTACACCTTATCCTGTGTGTGCCATAGCTCTGCTTCTCTTTTGGCATCCTCTGACAAACCTCATTTTTTCAGTAAAGCATGCTGATTTTGCAACCTCTTCATTGTATAAGTGGCTTTTAAAATTTATTTGTATATAAGGTATTTCTACTAGCTGAATTGCTTTTGTTTTAATGCAGAAGTTCTTGCAATAATTACATTAAGTACGTTTGATGAAATACACCACTATTACCTAATGTTTTATTCTATTTGTTTTAAAAGTAATAGAATTTTTATAGGTAGGCTATTATCATGGAAACATAATGACTGTAATACACAAAATACGTAACATACAGAAACAAAATTCTCAATTTACTGTCCCATGGCGTTCTGTGCAAAGAACAAAATACTGAAACCAAAACCAGGAAGAACCAGAAGGAAAGTAAAATTTAAAATAACAGATTATTCAAAATAGATTTTGTGAGATTACCAGTTTCAATACATTCCCTTGGCAAATGCATACATGGTGTTTTTACCTATAAGCAAATGCATACATGGTTTTTTCTTACCTATAAGCATTATCTGCAGTTGTTTCAGAGCATTTATTTTCAGAATATTCAGGTTTCTCATATATTCACTTTGCTTTATTTCCAGCATATTTCATAACAGTTTTGAAACTTTGTCTGTTTTATAATTACTTTGGAATATATGTTTCCCACAAAATAAAAGCACTAAGAAAAGATAGCAATAAAAATGTTTTCAGAGATTTTCTTTTTACTACTTTAGTTTTAGTACCAGTGCATTACTTAAAATATTAATGCATTTTTAATACCATCTGTGCATTGGGAGATGTATCTCTTCTTAGTAAAACACTAGCATGTGATATCTGAAGCCCCACTGAAATCTGCAAAAAGTGCATCCAGGGATGCAGAGTCCTGAGATGTCAGGGCTGTACAACCACAAGGCCTCCACTAAACTTATGATGTGGAGTATGTATTACTCACTTCAGTGTATTAATAAGGTTGGTTCAGATCTCTGTTACACTGTTCTCCATCCTTCATCTATGCCTCTAAGCAATATTTTGTGTTTTAATGCTGACTATAAAAGCTATGGTTTCAGACTATTACAAGAATGTTTTCCTCATATGTTGATCACAATGAGGAAATAGAGAATAATTTATATAGTGTGCCAAAGATATTAAATTCAAAAGAAGTAGTGTTGCAGTACTCTGGTGATCGTGTTTCCATTAAGAGAATTAATCAATAGAGAGGATATCCATTTTTGCAGAATAATAGAAAACAAGTAATTAGTTTGAATCTTCTGTCTATAGTATGCTCAAAATTAATTCAGGAAGGACTACTTTAGTCACTAAGATTCTTACAGTTAAACCAGACTAAGACACCTGAAAAACCACAAAAAAAAAAAATTGTATTCATATGTTAGTAAATAATGTCTGTTTGAGTAATTTGCCCTGCTATATGTCCAACAGTATAATTAGACAGAGGGATCTATCTCACCCAGATTTAGAAGCTGTAACATGCTCCACTGCAAAAGATGAAGAGAAGTAAACATTACCTGGGAGTAGTTGACTTGAAAGTCTAATTCGGGGTGTAATAAATCATATAGCAAAAGTATCTATTTCACTTCAGCAGCTACAAATTTTAAATTATTTGGAGTTTGCAATCTCAATCTACAAAATTATTAAAAATTAATTCCACCAAGGAGATTTTAAAATTTGTCTTCTTTTGTCAAGATAATTGAAATTCTTGTGACGAGGAATACGTTCACAGTCCTAGAAATTTATGTTCATCCTAAGTGTTAGAAAAAAGAACTTATTTGCCAGGTCAAATCTGTGCAGTTTCTAGTTACAGCATCTCACAGCACTTCTGACAAGTGATGTAAGCAGGACACTGCAGTCTGAGTTAGAGACTGCACCCAGATTCTGCAGTGATCTGTGCACACACAGATTGATGCCAAGAAGATGTTTTTTTGTCTAAAGAACCAGTGCTAGGACTGATGCTGCAGTGCAGTGGAATTAGTTAACAGCTGAAATATCTCTCTTCTTCATCACACTCTTTAAGAGTAGATTTTTAATTTTATGAGAGCTTGTTTTAACAAAACATTAAGTCCTCCTTTACCTCTCTTACTGCTTGTATTTAATAGGAATTTTCAAAAACTGTGCATTTTAGGGCCAGGAATCTTTTGTGACTTTTGCATCATATTAACATGAATAATTTTCTCTGGTATTTGTACACTACAAAAACTCACAGACACCTTCAAAAATCCCTTGCCAGCTAAATCACAGCTCACAATTTTAATCAGTGTCCTGAAGCCCAGATGTGAAAAATCTAGTGTAAGGGAGGATTAGTACCATATGGTAACAGATATATGTAAACAGATTTTTTTAAGACTTCCACAGAATCTTTCCTATCCTAATGACTGAAAAATTGAGACAGATTGTTGTATCACTGCTAAAATACAGATAGCTGTGAGAAATCCTCATTCTATAACCATCAGGAACTTCTGGCTTGAGATGAGTGTTGCATTTCTGAAGTCTGGGAGCCCTTGCTGATAACTCATTGAGGCAGACCACCTCTCTGCTTGAGGAGATTTTGCTGTGTCTGAGCTGATTAGGGAGTGAGCAACCAAGAACTGAAAATCACTGATTGCTAAGAGCTCCTATCAGGTTTAACAAGGATTTGAAGGATGGACGGAAGCAGTGTACATAAGCATAATCTCTTGGCCTTGGAACATAACCTAAGAAAATAAGAATTGCCAACTTCTGGTAACCCTTCTCAGACCTGAAAGTGAGGACTTAGCCTGAATCCTGTCAGGTTTCTACTAATAACTTTTGGTATGATTTTTTTGTCCTTATTTTCTAAACTAGGAAAAAACCCCAACTAAATACACAGTGTGCTTTGTTTGAGTATATATTAATAGAGTTTATTAAATCCTATTAATTTGAAGAAAAGCAGAATGGAATGTGAATGGAAAACTAAATGTCTTTTTTGCCTCTATATTCTCTCATGTAATGACAATTCCAGCAACAACTCAATGACTTTTTAATGTTTGTTTCCTCTTTATTTTCCCGCCAGAAATATGCTTGTGGGTAGTAAATTGATATAAATACAGGGAGGGAAGAAGTAAAATAAAAAGAGGACAGGAAAAGAAGACCAAGGACAGAAAAAAAGAATAGAGAGGGTTTTCAAAGAGACGGCAGACAAAAAGAAGATGGATCTTAGAGAAGCAGTACTCCAAGTACAAAAGTGGGGAGGCAGGTGTTTCGAAGAGATGATTAATAAAATTAGCTTTGGCTGTGGAACAGATGTTTATCAAAATGCTCTAAATCCTGATATTAAAGAAATTACAGAGTGACTATTTTTTGAGCTTTTTTTCCTGCTTTCCTCTTTAGTGTTTGTGAGAAAGTGCAAGAGCAATATATACTATAACAACAAAACCACACACTCTGGAACTTTAGTATGCTCGAGATACTGTGAGCACCTGAAAAGGATACCAGGGCCACAATGCCTCTTGTATCTGGATTTTAACAGGTTAAATAACCAGAAAATATCAAACTGATCTGATCATTAGTAGATATTTTATGTGCATAAAACAACGAGAGATGTAATGGAAAAAGGGAAAATGTGAAAGCCTAGTCAAATAACATCAGTCAAAAATAAAACAATACCTCCATGAAGGAACCAGGTACACTAGGGTACTGTAAAAATACTGGTTTTCAGTAAGAGATATAATTTAATTTAGAATATCACACACTTTTAAATTGCGAATTGCTAATTTACCAGTTTTCCAAAACTTTTCATATCCCTCAGAGTTATCTGTGATTTTTATGGTTTCTGTCTCCTCTCATCCCTAAATCTTAAACCTATTTGAATACGGTTTTAAATGCTGATAGCCTGTATTCATTATGGGACCCTTAAGTGTGTAAGTGTTTCTATTTCTGTTTCTGAGTTAGCTTCACAAAGGTAAAACATATCATAGAGCTTTCATGGAGATATAAAGACATATGATTACTTTTGTGGACATATTGAAACTGTTGCAGAAAAGAAATGGTCAGTTATCAGTCTTAAAATCAGAAAAAGAGCCCATGCTGACAACATTCCCTTGAGTAAAAAGCTCATTCTGATCAAGATAAAGAGTTTCATTGTATTTGGCCATTGTAGAAGAGACAGCTTCAATATAAAAGGATACACACAGGGAAATGGTTTTTGCCTGATGCTTGTTGACATCTCCAAAATTTGAAAAGTAATTTGCAATATTAATAGAATTTTTTAAAATTTCCTACTTGTATTTCACATACATTTACTTTCCTCCTATTAGATTTAATAGTATATAATGGATAATTATAGATTTTTAAAAGATCTTACAAATAAATTTCCTGTGGTTTCTTTCCTTCTATTTTTCTTTTCTAATTCTCTTTTCCTCTTCAAATCAAGATATACAAATGTTTGATTGAATATTAACCCATGTTTACTTTTTGAGTGGTCTTTCTTGCAATGTGACAACTTATCTCTGTATATAAATAGAAACTTGATGCTTGTATACAAGATAGAATGGAGTTAGTGAACCCAGGTGGAGTGAAGCATCGGATGCTGCTCCATTAAGACATGTCCCTTCCCTCTTTCCTTCAGCATCATCTATTATTTCCTTAATCCCAGTCAGTTTGGCAACATTGATTTCCTTTTTCTGTCTTCCAACGGCAAGGAGACTAGACAGCAAAAATTCCAGAAGAAAAGGAGATTTCTTCTCAGTCACTTCTGTGTGTAGCTGAACCAGCAACGTAAGAAAATTGTTTTCTGTGGGCATGAGCAGTTTTTCCTGGAATGAAATGGAAACTTAAAACCTTAGATTTTAAGAGCAACCAAAAGGTCCTGCTGTAATTTTAATTTATTCTAGAAATGGGTTTTAACAATAGGTTTGAAACAGACTTCTGTCCTTCATGATAAAGCAGACTGAGTGAGCTCAATTACTGTGTAATCTACAACATGGCCACTGTTCTTCTGTTTCAGTTGGTCTCTCTTAACTCTTATCAATTGATGTACATGGTTGTTTGGGTGGTCAGTACTACTTCTGTCAGTCCCTTGTTTTGAATTATAGGAAAACTCGTTTTTGTTACGACGTTTTGTCAATGTTACTTCTCATTGACAGTCCTGCTGGATATGCACCTTAGCTTCATTTTGTCTATAACAGTTTAGACCCCATTTAAAAGTTTTTCTACTGCAGATGCAGTTCTACAAATTATATAAAGACATTAATTTTAAAGTCTATAGAGGATGACTATATTTTTTTTCATTGATACAGTCTACTTTATTACTGGAATAATAAATCCAGAGCTTTCTGCGAAGTAAAAATACAGCAAAGTTAGTTGATTTCAATAGTAGTATGTCAGAGATGAAGTTAACTCTCAGAAAAACTATTTTTTTCTCTGTCCTTACCACAATAACATTGTTAGCACAAAATAAAAGAAAATTGATGAAAAAAATAACGTATACTTGATGTTGATGGAAAGCATGTTTGTGTCTAATACACTAGAGAAACTCTCCAATAACAGTTCACCCAAGTGAAAATATTGGACCATTTTACTCCCAAGGTCAATGTCAATTGAGGTTATTGACTATATAAATGCTAAATACAAAAGTTTGTATTGCTCAAGGCTACTCTTAACTTGTACACTATACTTTTCAAGGTTCCTCAGTTCCATTTAGAGTTTGCATCCCTTTACTCATTTATGCCATTTCTACCTTTTTGTCCTGTTTCTTTCTTTAACAGTAATTTCAGTCTGTAAATCCTAAATATTAAAAGCGTCACTGTTATAGAGGGAAGAACATCGCATTCAAGAACCTATTTTTAGATTGTCTGCTAAAAAATGTCCATTTTCACAGACAAAGGCGAACCTAGAGGAAGGGAGATAAGAGGCAGAACTGCTGGGCTACACCCAGATACACCACGGGATTCATCAGCCCACCACATCCCTGTCCAGCAGCTCAGAGGATAATAGGAGTACAGTTTCAAGTGGGAACCCAAATTAAAGACCCAGAGAAAGAGACAGTCTGTCCAGGCCGTTCCCAGCGCTGTCTCAGGAGAACCTGATTCAGATGTCACCGCTACCCCATGAGTCAGTAAGATTGTTTTAATGGATAAGTGTGAGCCTCTACTTAGAGAATTTGCAACACATTGTGTGATGCAAAAGAAAAACATTTGGAATTACAGAGGAATTATTACAAAATGTTTAGAGGAGGAACAAAAGGCAAGGAAAAGGATAGAGTGATAGATCTGGGTGATTTGGTGAGGAACGAGGATGAGAAAGGAGTAAGAGGCTAAACAGGGACGTTTGCCTGTTAATATCTTGCTGGTTTGTTCAGTTTTCAGCCATGCTTTGTGCCTGATCAATTTAGCCTGTCTTACCTTCTTGCTGAATTCTTTCTAACTCCTTCGTGTGTAAGGGTATCTCTCTTCAATATGCATGTGTTTGAGGGCTTGAATTCCAGCAAATGGAATCAGACCAGGGTCCAGAGGCAGCAAATGGGACGAGTGCAGTTGCGAGGGGGTGATTTGTTTTGAAGATAGGCCAGGTGAGCTAGGTGAAGTGACCTGGGAGTCATCCTGTCTGTCTCTGAGGGGGAGACCACAACAGAAGTTGGTTTTCAGAGCATCCAGGGAGATCCAGAGAACTGCTGGAGAGATCACATGCTCCTGGAGTCGATTAGAAAATCTGCTTGCATCTGTGTCTTTGTGTGTGTGTGTAATGGTCTGTACCAGCACCTGGATGTGACTGCAACCCTTGGGGGATTGTATGTCAAGATGCAAATGGAGAGACTGGGATTCAAGGGCAGACTGGGTGAGCTCAGCTGCTGGAGGGACCCCCAGACACAAATGGGCACATGTATACATACCCCTACACACAGATATATAATGAGAAATAGGAACACAATGATGCTTTTGGTGCTGCTTGTGCCTGTGAGAGTGATGAATGTTTTCATCTGCATTGATCTGTGTGGCCAGCTGAGTGCATAATGTTCTGTATATCTGTGCTCTATGCATATGTGCCTACTGGGAATACATGGCCAGCCTCACTACTGACTGGACATGGAGACATGGAGCTGCTGCAGTAGATTTGCTTCTGTCAAGCTACTGGATTTGATAACTCCAGAAGTCGGCATAAGTTGTTCTGCAGTCATGCAAGCTGTAGAATAATATTATTTATAAATATCTGAAGTCCAAGCACAATAGTAGCATTATTGGGCAGATGTAAAAAAAAAAAAAAAAAAATCTAATCCACCCAGAAAAAAAAATAACTGTTTCTTTCAACTGCCATTGCAGATCTGTAACACAGAAAATTTTTGGTCATTAGAGGGAAGTCAGAGATATATATTTCATACTGAGAGGGATCCGTTTTTGAGTGGATTCAGCCTTCTGATATTAGTGAAAGGTTCTGCACACTTTCCAACTTTCTGATATATATGGGATTACTCATTGAATAAAGAATTAATCACTGTGGCTAAAGTTGACAGAATTAGGCCTTGATTAATTTGGCTGAAATCATAGGAGGAGTCAGTCAGCATCAGAGCAAAAATAGACTCATGATATTCACCATAGTTCTTATTACAATGTCATGATGCCAAACTGGCTGCCTCTCAATAGAATTAAAAACTGCAACATTTTCCTTTAATAAGTTCTCCTTGTTTCTTGGTCTGTTTGATTCAAAGGTATTGTGCAGACTGCATAGTACAATGAACTGCAGTCCATGAATGGAGCCAAAAGGTGTACTTATGACTCAAAATACAAACCTGTAATCCTGAAGCACAATAGATACTGTAATTTATTTTTTTTTTAATCCAAGGGATTGCTCACAATCCTTTCACAGTTCTGAAAAAAAGTCCAAAGTATTATATATTTGATTGTAATTTGCTGGACAGTCTTTTAGACACTCAAGTCTAGTGATTATTGAAATATGTCTTGCTTACATTTTGCAATTACAGTGTGATAATAGTAGGATGTTACACAAAACAACATGGAGTTTAGCTTGGACTAATCATCAAAGCATCTATCCTGATTCTTGGAGATTTGCAGCCTAAGGAAATTACCATGGCTGTCATATTGGTTAATTTACAAAACATTATTCTGCAATATTAATGCTGTACTTTAAAATCTACAGTGTACAAGTACACAGATTATTAGTAAAACAGAAAACAAATGAGTGCATTCTAGATTAAACATGGAGGTAATGAATGTAATGTCTGAAAAAAGAACGTAAAAGAAAAGAAAAGGAATTTAATGTTTCCTGTACCATTTTCCATATTTATATTGCTATTTCCATTTCATTAAGGAGAATAAACAGGGAACTCTCTTTTTCCCCCCTTCCCCAAGCATCCTTGACTGAACTTTGGCAATATGTAATAGCAACAGCTGTTAAGTCACCACTCTTTCTTCCACCTCATGCACCTGGCTTGTTGCTGTTAGACTGCACAGATTGAGACTGAAATCATAAGATGGAAAGATATGTCTTCAGATTCTGTATATGGGAAGTGCTGGCAAAATCATCAGTACATGAATGACCCTTAGGACCAGCCAGACAATATTTCTCTTTCTTGCCAGAAAAGTTTAATAACTTTTTGAGGTGTAGGCTTTAGTGGATTATTGTTTTTTGTAAAGTGTGTGATAGAGGATAAAAATATAAACCAATTTGTTGGAAAAAGATTTTTCATAGATTTTAAAATCTATATCTGATTTTGTTTTAATCTGTGTGTATGTCTCGTTGCATCATGCAACCATTGCATCCATACAGTCCTTCTGTTTTGTAACTCTATAAATCCTCAGACAAAGGTTGTGACTCAGAAGCATTTGTACATACTGAACAAGACAGATTTTGATAGTCGCTGCATATGGGAGCTTGCACAAAATGCTGCCACTTTAAAGCATCCATTTCATCTGTACAATTTAGTTTAGCTTGTTAAAATGAATAATCTTCCAAGGTCCTAGAGTTGTGCTGGAAATTTTCATTTGCAAAGTTTAATCAGACTTCCTGGTTCTGTTCCTAGCATTTATAACTTTAACATTTGGTTGTCAGAGTCTTAAGTGACTGTAAAAACCCCACCAGCATTCAGATATTCAAGCAATTGCATTACATTTTCAGTAAATTTCTGCTTAAAAGATTCAGATAAAAAGAAAGACTTTTTAAATTAATCTATGCATAAAGCACATATATAATAGTTTTAAGCATGGCAACAATATCATTCAAAGTCTGATCCAATTGAGATATATAAAAGTTTATGTAAAAGTTATTCAAGTTTAAGTTCAAGGGCAGTGCAAAGCATTCTCAGAACACTACACTAATTTCACTTAATTCCTCTAGTTCTGTAAAGAGTGCCTATTTGAAAAAGTTAACTGAGTCTGTGTGGTTTTAATGAGATTTACTAAAAAGGTGAAGCAAAGAAATATAGCACTCAAATACATGAAAATAGCTGAAATTGCTCTTACTGCACTAAGCTCATTAAATTAAGTTGCTTGAATGCTGGCTATTAGAATTATCAGACCAGAGATTTAATAGGTCTAATGCATCTGCTTGGTGAGGTTCACACATCTCCCTACGCAAAGGTTATTGAGCAGGCACAGTGTATTTCTTCTTGAGTAGCTGTGGTGCTGGCATGCGTACTGCTGCTGTAGTGCAGAGAAAGTGCTGTGCTAGTGCAAAGAGTGCTGAGAGCAAAGAAAGCAATTAAGGACAACCTGTATAGAGGTAACCCTTGGAGAAATTCTGGTGGAGACACATTCCATTGTATCCAATAGAAAAATCACTCCAAATCACAGTCTGAAGTTAAATTCAGGGAGTTTCTAAATGGATTTAATGGTTTCCATCTCATATGTGTCACTTAGTCAAGTCTGTGCTACATTTTCCTGGCACAGTTAAGCTGATTATTTTACTTTAGACCATGACAAGGAATCTGAATGAACAAGTGAACTTCACAGAGTGTTAAGATGATAAAAAAAATTAATTTCTTTATTCTACAGCCCCAGTGATGACTTTCCTTCATCCCACTAGATAATATTAATTTCTGTTTCTCTACCTACAGAACATGAGCTTTGCCATGCAATTTTGGACTGGATGTAGTTAGCCAGCAGCCTGACAAATTCAAAAACCCTTAATGCAACCAAAGAAGTAGAACAATGTTGGAGCTTAGTATGACATGAAAAAGCAATCTCTGTAGACTCACAGGTTTATTGAGTTTCAGCCTCTTGGGTGCCAAACAGGCAGAACTATGTGAACTACTACCATGTTCCAGTTTGCAGGTGCTTTGGGCACCATAACTTTGTCTGATATCACCCTACCAGGCTTACAATGCCTGACAACCTTTTTTCTGGGGCATTCACCCTTACTTTTAACCTGTCAAATAGTTAGAATGCCATTGGAAATTATTAATAATTTTCCTACTAAAAAGACAATATAGCACTCAAGCTATTCATAGCATGAAAGAATAAAAAAGGGTCATAGACCAAAATGTTGGCAATAGCAGAAAGTAAAAGCAATATCAAATTTCTGCTTTATTTTTCTATGACTTTCAGTTCAGTCAAGTTTATTTTCTGGGGAAGCATGATCAAGATTAGATGAAAAAGGGTATAGTAGCAAACCAGTAAAAATGGCGTGATCATAAATCCTAGTATGTATATGTACCTAATTATTTATTTTTACTCCTTCTAGACACTGCTCAAGAAACCCCAGAAGGGTACATCTCCTTACTGACTGGGAAGGTGAATAAAACCAAAACCAAAAAGGTTCCAGACATTCCATTTGTGCTGACCTTTTTAAGGTACAATTCCCACTTACCGTGTTTCAAGCACCAACTCTGAAGCTCTGGGACTAATTAGATGGCCCATATGTTCT
The DNA here is from genome assembly GCA_039654755.1 of Calcarius lapponicus. Taxonomy (NCBI): domain Eukaryota; kingdom Metazoa; phylum Chordata; class Aves; order Passeriformes; family Fringillidae; genus Calcarius; species Calcarius lapponicus. Next base: position 33,598,187 of record CM077462.1, read on the forward strand.
GATTACAATAAACATTATGCACAACTTTTGCAAAGAACAAGGTCACTGTGATTACCTATGTGAAGTTTCATCCGGGAAGTCCATTGTCTAGAGAAACTTATTGCTGCAAGCTAATAATTCTCTTCTCTTTTCTTTTTCTTCAAAAATACCACTTGAAGAGCAATATAAATATTTTATGGAATGGTACTTATAAAGTCATAAATTTTCAATCATAATTCAAGAACATTTTAAAAGGAGAAATTTGTTCTGCATTGTCAGAGAATAACTAGTTTAGAAATAAAACCAAAGAGAACTTTATAAATGCATTTATTTAAATTTTTGTCTTCAAAAGTATTCTAAAGGTTAAAAAGCAATTAAAATTGTAAAATAAGCAGACTAACTGCTCATTTCATTTATTTTATCTTTCCCTTTCCTCCTTTGAATATTTTTTTTTTCTTTAAATGGTAATTTCCAGATATTGTTGTATTTCATTTGTACTTTCTCTTTCTTTAATATTGTCACTGTAAATATCTCCCTAAAGTACTTCTCAAGTATCTGCCAAATGTCGCTATTTCTCTACACTGACAGAATGATGTTAATTATCTTTCCTTTTTAAATGGTTTCAAAATGTAACTTCCTTAATTAAGAATGTGATTTAGAGAAAGAAGAGACGATTACAGAGACGATGCTCCCATTTTCTGCTTTTGCTTTTCTAGACCATGGTTCAAATGTTTCCTGAAAGAAATGTGTATTACTGCAAACAGAACATTCTTCTGATACCTACATTTGTTATTAAAATGTTACTCCCCAGTAATTCCTAATGTAGGACTATTTCTTCAAAAGTAACGTGGATCTTTTCTCTCTTAAAAACACATTAGGCAGAAAGTCATCAACCTATATTTACCTTTATTCAACTGAGGGGTGGGCATCGATGTGTAGAAAGAGTGACATAAAACAATACAGAAAAAATGGTATGCTTTTCTAAATTTACATGTATTGATATGAGACAGGTAAAACAGAGAATTCAAATAACCATAAAGTTAACACAATTTTTAAAAACAATCAGGCCTTGAGTCCAATTTTTTCTGTAACAGCATCCAAGATAATGCAAATCTGTCTCCAGCCGGAGGGTATGCTGGAGACAGCCAAGTATGAAGATGTCATACACTGAATAGAAATAAAAATATTTTATATTGGGAGAACAAAACACTTGCAGCAAGTGATCGGCCATTCAGGTAAAGAAGAGAATAACTGTAGTTTCCGTCTCTGCTCTCTTGGTTATTTCAGTATGGATGTGTCAGTGAATAATGCAAAAAAAAAAAAAAATTAATATAATCCAAGATCCAAACTCAGAAGTCACTTCTTCTCTTTTCAAAGTTTTACCAAAATGCCACAGAATTTAAATGACATTATGTGTTAATCTTTTCAATTTTCTTTCTAATTTCTTTGATTTTGTTTTAGGGCCCTTTCACTTATTTTGAAAGAATTGCATTTTGCTCACTAAATTTCTTTTTTTTCCCCAAGTTCTTCTTCCCTTTGCATTGCTACATTGTTGGTTGTTTGGTTTTTTTTGTTTGTTTATTCATATGCTAATAAGTTTTTAAAAAATGAAAAATATGTGTTTGTAAGACAAAGAGATATTTTTGGTAGTTGCCCTACTGTAGGAAAGAAAGAAAATATGTATAGATATACAAATAGTTCTGTACTCATAATGTGATAAGTGTTTGTGATTTTATTTAGATAGAAGATCTCTGCTGAAGGTAGCTTTCAGACAATTATATTGGTAAAAAAATAGGTAATAAACTGATGAAGTCATTAAATTTTCAAAAATTACAAATTATCTTGTGAAGCTTCAGTGACTGCAAATTAGCCTTTGCTATAGCCCTCTGCTAACAATCTATAGATCATTTTATTATTCATGAATTTTAGTAATTTCAGGACACCACAGGTCATCTTATGCTCATTTATTTGCTAAACACCTTGTGCTAGTATGCCTGTGCTGAAAAATTGCTACTATTTACTTCCCACAAGACACACAAGCAACAAAGTGGTGGATTTGGCCCCAGACATCCACTACACCAGGCAGCATATATATCTTGCTGTCAGGGAAATAAATGAGCCCTTAAATTGGCTGCAAAGCTTTAAGAACTGAAATTTATATGTCTAGTTATCAAACAGAAAGTTCAGAACACCTGCCAATATGAAACATAATTGTGACAAACTGTTACATTTTACCTTTAACTTTTTGGCATTAACATCACAACTTCATTATACAGATCTCATCCTCCCTACCTCTCCTTTCTCCCTTCGTCCAGATCAGTTCCCCTCCAGAAAAACACTCACTATATTTATCAACTTGCAAATGCTGAACAACCATTGATATGTTTGCCCACCTCTCATCTGAGGCAAGTAAAAAAACAGCCTACTAAAACAACTAGAATTTCCTGTGAGAAGAACAAGAAATACTCACAGATTGCCATAAAAGGCTACTGGTATTTAGATATTTGATCTTTATAATCTGATTGGAGAGCTTTCCATAGAATATCTACAAGCATGAAAAACCTCCAGATTCTTTTTTTGTTCCTGTTGTTTGTTTTGCTTTATTTTAAATAATTTAAAATACCTGTTTTCTTTCATTGGCAAATTTCACTATCCTTCCCTCTGTGTCCCAGCTTCAATGCAACTTTTTCTGTTGCAGCAAATCCAGCAATTGCTAAACTCTTTATTCTTTATCTAAATGTTCCATAAAGGGGAAAAAAAACCCAATAAAAGTCCACTTCTCTCTGAACTACCTTTAAACTGTGTACTATGTGCCCTGCAAGTAACTAAATATTTTCCCTTTTGTGCATGTGTATGTCTGTTTCTCCAGCCACTAACAGCCATACAAAAGAAGTCCCATATTTAAAGAGAACATTTTTTTTCCTTGTTATCTACCAATGAAGAGAATATCTAGGCTAAAATTCAATTCTACATCAAACAACAAATCAATATAGAGAGCTTAAAAATTCTTAAATACCTTGACCAGCTGAACCTTTCTGCTCAATAAAGGGAATACAAACAGCCTTAGAAAGATAATCTAATGCATGGCGCTTTATATTCTTTATTATTTTTGACCATTCATCTTTTTTCAGCACCTGTGGACTTTCTAGTTAGGAAGTTTAGTTGTGGATAAAGTAGTTCATTATGGTAATTTGTCACATTAGCCTGGTTTTAAGCCAAAAATTGGTCAAAATGCATCTGTTTCTGTCTACCAGCATGGCTATGTCTGTGATTTGAAATTACTTGAAAACATGGAGGTAGTGCACCTTCTTCAGAGAAAGAAAGATGAGAAATATCTCAGTGAAAGATAGACTTCATTTTCACCTTGTACAGCACAATGCTGCATATTAAATCTCTAATCCCTACAGAGAAGTCCTTCATATCTATTCCCAGGATCATACATTTAAGACATGAAATGGCTTTTTGTGTTCTTTCCATTCTTTGGCCAAGGAGTATTGCATGAAAGCATCATAAAGAAAAGGCTAAGGGGAAGGTTACTTTTTTTTAGTTTCTTTCAGGTGCTATTTAGGCATATTAAGCTAGATGGCAATGGTTGAGTTGCTCAGATTACCTCAACCACAGTTGTAGAGGTGCTTTTTAAATAGTGTGTGCAAACAGTTTTCAATCTAGAAAAGCCTATTTAGTAGGTAAATAATGGTGTCCATAGAAACAACCTTCAATTTGATGTGTTTATCAATCAATTTAAGTAATTTTAAATAAAAAAAATCACCAATTTTTTGTTCATATTTTATCATGATGTCTCATACACAGCAATGTAGTTAACAAATTAATAAGTGCTGTTCTGTTTTTAAACATAGGTGGTAATGCAATAGCAGCACAGACTGACATTTTTACTGGACATTATCACAAAGTCTGAAATATGTTACATTCAACATAAAAGATGTTTTCTACCCTGAAGTTTTCTATAACTCTATGATTAGCTATAAATTTGCTGAGATTATATAGTTAATTTTGTCAGAGGTGGTTTCAGTCTTCCATCAGAATATGTATTTGATCTTGACCCACAATATCTGTAAAATTGGTCTGAAGAGATCTAACTAATCTCAAAAAAAAGAAAAATATTTTTAAAAATACTGTCTGAAACCAACAGAGAATCTCGGGCTTCTCTGATGAAGCACAAAGTAGAATCCAATTCAACATTATACTGCAGAGAACAAAACTATGATCAAATTAAAAAAACTTCCCAATAAAAACCTCCTAAGTATTATAATTTTCTCCTTAAATTTATCAGACCAACAGATGACTCAAAGTTATTTAAAGCAATGTGATTTAAAAAAAAAATCACAAATTAGAGCTTTTTTATAGTATCATCGTGTGAGATGATGGGTTTTGTGGAATATCTAGCACAGAAATGCCCACCTATCTCAATTATTCACTCTGTGTACTGAAGCTTTTCAGTAGGGGAAGAAAGGAAAGCAAAATTTATTTCTATCATTTTGGGATGAATTAAGGTGTCTTTGAGTCATCAAATTACCATGATTGCAAGTGTGAATTAATAAATACTGGTACAAATAACACTTGGGTAGCTGTTGCATTGATAGCTAGAAGGATAATTGCATGTGTCTTCATATGATCAATATAATTTATTCTTTTCATTGTGTTTATGTGTCTAACTACAATTTCTATGTAGCACAAAATTTTTATACAATTACTTATAAATGTTCTTTTTATTTTCTTATTCTTTGTTCCTTGGTTACATATTACTCAGGTAGGTAAAAAAAAAGAACGGTTCTTACAAAATATAGTCTTTTTTTGTCCTGGTGAGAGTGTTGTAAATAAAATCTGTGGTATTTTAGCACATCTAGTTAATTAGTGATACGAATTGTGGGGTTTTTTTTGATTGCTTGTTTATTTCATGCTCTGTTAACATAAAGCAGAAACACCAGAAATGAACATTCCTACTCTGTCAGAGAAGCAAATTTGAACTGTGAATGCATTAATACCCCAAGAAATAGCAGGGCCTCAAATTTTAAGTGAAACAGGCATTGCACTGTTTAATGCAAAAAAAAAGCATTTAATCATATTGGCTTTGGTGGATGCATAGTACTGATGATGAATAGTTCTGAAAAATCCAACCAAATTTAGCTAAATATTATAAAAAAATAATATCTAATTTAGATTTTGGTAACTTACAGATGAATTATAACCGTGCATACGTAGGTTCACAAATAATCTCATGAAAACTAAGTACATGCTCCCACTATAATCAACTGCCAGTAAAATGAAATGGATGAATCTCATTAAGTTTTTAGCAATAGAAAATTATTATCCGTGGTTTTAATTATATCTATATTATCCATTCCATGACATAAGTTCAGAATTAATGTGAAGACTTTGCATAAATTTATCTACATAAATAGCTGTAATAATAGACTGGATTGCCTGTTATACTCAAAACCTAACATGGAGACCTAGCATGGACCCAGGAGCTGCTGATCAGTGACACATAGTCTAGCTGGAGGCTGGTTAACACAGGCATACCCAAGGTGTCAGTACTGGGTCTGATCCTCTTTAACATGCCAAGGGGATCCTAGCCTCTATCAGCAATTGTGTGGCCAGCAGGACCAGGGCAGTGATTGTCCCTCTGTACTCAGCACTGGTGAGGCTGCACCACAAGTCCTGTTTTGTTTTGGGCCCCTTACAAAAAGCAAGACTTTTAGGGGCTGGAACCTGTCCAGGGAAGGGCAATGAAGTTGGCGGAGGGTCTGGAGCACAAGCCTGGTGAGGAGTTGGCTGAGGGAGCTGGGGTTGTTTAGCTTGGAGACAAGGAAGTTCAAGGGAGATGTTCTTGGTCTCTGTCTGTCTGAAAGGAGATTGTAGTGAGTATCTTCTCCCTCATAATAAGGGGCAGAAGAAGCAGAAATGGCCTCAGGTTGTACCTACTAATGTTGAAATTGGATATTAGGAAAAAAATTCTTCACCAAAATGATAGTCAGGTATTGGAACAGGCTGTCTGGAGAAGTGGTGGAATCACCATCCCTGGAAGCATTCAAAAAACTTGTGGATGTGGCATTTGGGAACAGAGTTTAGTGGTGGACTTGGCAGTGTTAGGTTTATAGACTCCATTCCTTGATTTTAGGCATCTTTTCCAACCTTAATGATCCTAAGATTTGATGATATTCATTAATGGTCTGAACCACGGGGCAGACTGCACCCTCATGCACTCTTTCTGATGACAGGAAACTGGGAGGAATGGCTGATATGCAGGGAGTTGTGCTCAGAATGACCTCCACGGGCTGAAAATATAGGCTGACAGGCATCTCATGAAATTCAACAAGGGGAAGTGTAAAGTCCTGCATTGCAGAGGAATAATCTCACGTATCTCTGGGTACAAACCAGGACCACCCCGCAGGAAAGTAGCTTGGAAGAAAAAGACCTGGGGGCCACACTGGACAATAACTTGCACAAGAGTCAGCAATATGTCCTTGCTGCAAATAAAGTTACTGGTGCTGCTTTTAGAATATTCCTGCCAGCAGAGCACGTGAGGTGATCCTTCTCCTCCCTCAGCACTCTTGAGGCTGCATTTGGGTTTTATGTCCAGTTCTGGGCTCCTCAGTACAAGAGAGACGAGGACATCAACAGTGAGCCTCCAAGATGGCTAAGGGACTAGAACATTCTTCTATGGGGAAAGGTTAAAGGGCAGGGACTGTGCAGCCCATAGAAGAGAAGGGTCAGGGGAAACATTCTCAGTGCAAATAAATACCTGAGCGCTTGGAAAATCATACCAGATGTAAATGTAACAGATCTAAAGTTTAGTCACATTTCATAGCTTCAAGTTGTTGCCATTACAGTGCAAGGGTTCCATACTGCTAGAGTTTTGTACCTCCTTGATGTTTCTTGTAGGCAGCTCCTCTAGGCACTGACTCTTCCTCATCCTCACAGTAACCAACTGACTCCAGTTCCCACCAATCCACTCTTTTATAACACTCTTCTGATTGGCTACAGGTGTGACCTGTTAACATCAGGCCTGCTCTTAATCTTTAGTAATTGGTTCAGCTGCAGCTCTTTAGGGGATAAGATTACATTCTGTACCACCTTCATTTACCCATACTGTATCCCCCTACATCAAGTGATTTAATTTAAAGTACTTGAAATGAAGATATTTAAAGTAAAAACTAAATTTAAAAAAGACCATTCTTATATCTTTTAAGGTGCTAATTCATTCCACATGAAAAATTAATTGAGGCAATTTTAAGAAAATTTCCATTAGAGAACTTCAAGTACTGGATAGAAAACACTAAAATTACTGCAGATTTATGGCAGTGTTTTATGAGAAAATTTGGCTTAGTCACTTTGCATCATTGAACTGAAATCCCATACAGATAAATTTTACTAAAATCTCTCAGGTAAATAACTGGATATAGGGGGAATAAAGGTCAATGCCCAATTTAATAAAGGAAATTAACATCTACAGTTTTACCCATCAAGGAGAAAAGAAGATCCTTAAAAATACTTGTATGCCTTCTTTTAGTGCTTTCAGTCTCTTCTCTTTGACCTAGTTAAAATACCTTTTTAAAGAATCAATAACACGTCCACTTCTTTCCATTTTCAATTTGTTCTGATGCTTGAGGAGCAATCAGAAAGACTTTTTATCTTTCTGATGTGCAAGCCACAGATAATACAACAGAGAAATGGTGTCAAAATGAACCCAGTCCAAGTAGTAGCTCATCTTGTTCATTTTAATCTTACATATTTTGCTAATGCTCTGGAAATTATACTTCTTCAGTGGTATAGAAATCTATGCATTGATTTCAAGTTGCTGTCATAACATAAGGGACTGGCAGGTCCCAAAGGACAGTGACTCCTCATCTGTAGAAGCAGACAGCGCATGGCACTTTTGGACTTTTTTTTTCTAAGGTTCAAAAAGTGCCAAGTTCACAGGACTGAAAATTTCCCCATAGGGCCTGCTATAAAACTTCCTGTGAGCTACTCTTTTGTCACTGGGGGAAGGGTTCCTACCCCCTCCATCTATTCCAAAATTAATTTCTGCTAAAATTCCATATTTATTTTTCTCTGGTTTGTTTCATTCTAGTCTAATTTAAACAGCACTTCTTTAAGAGAGTGTTAAAGAGTGTTTACGCTCTGAGGAAGAACACTTCTGGTTTTAAGCTGCAGTAGTTGTAGTGCAAGTTTAGTATCTAAGCTGTATAGTAATGACAATGGATCTCACTGTAGCACAAAAATGTAGAAGTAGTGCATATAGTGCAAATCAAATGTAAAAGTTAAACAGATCTGAAGATATGTATTTCTCAAGGTCACAAAGGGGTTCATGACGTCAATTTTGTTTTCAGACTGAGTGCATTTCTATAAACTCCTCAGCTAAAAGACATTATTACTATTATTATTATTATTATTATTAATAATAGTAGTAGTTGTAGTAGTAAAAGATTTTACAAAATTCCTGTTGGATGAAAGAGAAGACAGGCAAACGTTTATCAGAGGAGGATAAATTCTTTAAAGAAAAAGTAAAATAAATTGTTTTGTAAGTACAGAAACACTGAATTTCCCATGAATATCTTTCTTTTAAATCCCAGATTATAAATTATGTTGAGGCAGTGTGGCACCTAATTGCCTTTGGATTGCATGTAACTGAATAATATAAATGGTTTGTGAAGAAAAATAGAGGGGTTTTGGTGGGAATTTTCCCCCCCTTTTTATTATGTTCATTTCATTTTAGTGTAATTTTCACGTCTTCTACTATCCAAATTTTTGTTTTCTCCAGATATCTTAGATCCCTGTTAGATTTTATAGATCTTCAGGAGATCTGAAATAGCAGAATAAATATTGGGATGATATAGGGGAACATAAATTGTAAACCATACCTAAACACTCTGAGATGAGGTTTAAAGATAGGGAACATATCCCTCATAAAGAAAATCTAAATGTACCCTTCCTGTATTCTCAAGCAGTGATGAATTTTTATCTGTTACCTGTGGTATCTTTCCCTCTATATTTATGTAAAATTTCAACTAAGGGTGAAATAAGTAGAGTTGTGCCAACATTTGTTGATGAGAAAAGAGGAAACATACTTTATAAAGCAAGGAAAATATAATTAGAAAAAATGGAACCTTAACCAAGGTATAAACAAAGTCTAAATGACCGCCTGGAAGGCAACCAAAACAGATTTTGCCTGGATCAGGGTAATCTTTGCATTCTCTTTTTCTCTCTCTATCCACAGCAAATTGAGGTATAACCTGAATAAACAGCTCCTAGGAAAGTTGGGGTTAGATGCATGTTGCATCAAAAGGTGCAGGCTGTAGAAAAATGTGTGAGTATTCACATAAGCCACATAAGAAAGGGCAAAATTATGCAGTGTTTTTGCTGCAGTTCTTCACATCTTTAAAGACTGAAATTAATAACCCCATCTCTGTTTTTGTACTTATGTCATGATTAACAATTTTTATAATTAAAAAGTTTTTTTAATTAAAAAGTTTTTTATTAAGTAAGTACTTAGAAAGATTCAACTACAAATTTTTATTAAAGTTTAAATTAGATTTTATTGGTGTTTCTGAAGAACTAACTGTAACTCTGTAACAAATTCTGCTTCATAGAAGCTATTTGACTTTATACTTAACCCACTTCTTATCTTTCTCTGTGTTTACTGGCATTAAAAAAATAATTATCAAAACAAGATTTAGAAAAAAATTAAGTATTTTTTATATTTTATCGCAAAATTTATTTGTAGAGAAAAAATTGTTTGCCTTGCTATTTTTCTCAGAATAAACAGTATTCAAAAAGAAATTAATAGATGTTAGTATATTTTAAATAGTATTTAGATGACCACAGCTTTCAAGATGAAGTGACAGACGCCCAAGGATTTTTGCTGTAGAAAAAATAAGGAAAAAAATAGCGGCTCTCTAATATAAATCAACACATATCTCTTTTGGCTCTTGCAGTATATATGCTTCTTCTCATAGCACAAACACATTAAAATCCCAGTTTGGATACTTAAGGTAAGGAGAAATTTTTTCCATGACTTTATAGAGCTGACTGAAAAGATGCTAGGTTAAAGAGGCTTATTTATTAACATTTCTCCCATTACTAGGACTGAGAAGCCTGAAAAATAAATACGTTGAAAGCTTTCCCACTTGTAAATAGACAAAATCATCACAAATATTTATAAGGATATTTTAATCATGATATCTCTCAGAATTATGGTTGTTTAGACAATTTTACGCCAATCTGGCATTCTGGATTCTGGCTCAAGAAAAAACAGAGATTTTATGAGAAGTGCAAACATTTCCTACATATCTCTCTCATGGCTGGTGAAACTCTAAAGTGTCTACTGAGATAGCCTGAATAATTATGTCAGAATTATTTCTTAATTATGCAGATTATTTTTTTCTTTTTCAAAAATGTGATGTTAATGTGTTCTACATGCTTAATTTTGAAATAATTTTTTTGGATATTTGTTATTTTCTAATTCACTGTGATGAAAAGGAGCCAGTTCTTCATCATTGAGCCTAATTATTAAAATTGCAATTGTTGCTAAGCATCATACAATATTATAGTCTTGTTGAAATAGATATCCTCCCATATATGCTTCTTGATTTAGTTTTTTATAATATGCTGTGACAACTCTTGTTATTTTCTACATTTTTTATTTCATGTACTCTTTAAAGTTTTTTCTAGCATTCAGAAAATATGGCAAAAATTCTGTAATGCATTCAACAATTTATAAATCCCAATTAGCCTTATATAATCTTTGTATTGTACCTTGCGGTAAATAGTATTTTCACTTTAATTCTAGTAGTGTCCATGCTGATCAGAAATCTGGTTTAGCTTCATGCAATACTCCCAGAGAGCTTGTTTCTCACAGACCATTAGTTTATATATTAGGTAAATAAATAATAATAATACAAGGCAGAGGAAAATCCCTGACTCCTACTCTTGATTATAACTGATATAATACATTTTACTGCAAGATTAGAGACATTTCTACATAGATGAGAAGAAATGTCATCATTCCATCATCAGGTATTATCAGAGATGCACAAATGGCAGCAAGAAGAATTAGGTGCCTGTGGCATGCATTAGTAATCTACATTATGGGAGTTTTTTTGTTGTTTTTTTCTCCTCAAGAATCCCTAACCTTAAAAAAATTACTTTCTCAACAAAACATGGAAGCGACAATGTTTTCCTTCTGCTAAATATATATTAATGTCTCTTTATGTCTGGGAATTAAAATGTCACATTTGCAATGTGGTTCTGGGTCAAAAAAACAACTTCTAGAAAGCTACAACCACTATTCATGAGCTGTGGAACTGGAGAGAGAGGGATTTGATGGGTGGACTGTCTGGTAGGCAAAGAATTGGTTGGACAGTCACATCCAGAGGGTAGTGATCAATGGCTCAGAGTCCCAATGGACATCAGTGGCAAGTGATGTTTTGCAGGGGTTGGTATTGGGACTGGCACTATTTAATGTCTTCATTGATGACAAGGGCAGTGGGATCGAGTGCACCCTCAGCAAATTTGCAGATGAATACCAAGATGAACAGTGAAGTTGACACACGTGAAGGATAGGATGTGATCCAGAGGGACCTGGACAAGCTCAAGAATCGGGTGCATGGGAATCTCGTGAGGTTTAACAGGACCAAGTGCAAGGTGCTGCACCTGGGTTGGGTCAAGCACCAGTGTCAACACAGGCTGGGGCATGCACAGGTGGAGAGCAGCCCTGCTGAGAAGGACTTGGGGATGCTGGTGGGTGAGAGGCTGGACAAGACCCAGCCATGTGCATTCACAGCCCAGAAAGTCAAATGTGTCCGTGGCTGCATCCAAAGCAGCGTGGGCAGGAGGGCCAGGGAGAGGATTCTCTCCCTCTTCTCTGGTGAGAACCCACCTGCAGTGCAGTACCAAGCTCCAGGGTCCCCAGTGCAGGAAGGACATGGATTTGTTGGAGCAGGTCCAGATGATGGCCTCCAAGTTGATCAGAGAGATGGAGAACATCTCCTATGAGGAAAGGCTGAGAGAATTGCCATTTCTCAGCCTGGAAAAGAGGCTTTGGGGTGACTTGATTACAGCCTTCTGTTACCTTTCCTTACAGGAAAGATGGACAGTGACTATTTGCAAGAGTGTGCAGTGACAGGACAGGAGGGGATGGGTTTAAACTGAAAAAGTAGGTGTAGATTTGATTAGGAAAAAATTCTTTATTGTGAGGGTGGTGGCATAAAGTGCCTGGGAACATTGAGGATGGTCCATCCCCAGCAGTGTTCAAGACCAGGCTGGATGCAGTTCTGAGTAATCTGGTCTAGTGAGATGCATCCCTGCCCACTGCATGGGGGTTGGAACCAGATGACCTGTAAGGTCCCTTCCAAACCAAGCCATTCTATGATTCCATGATCTTGTGCAAAGGTCACACATAACATTTTCAACATTTAATAATAACATGCACCATATTAACTCCATCTTTCCTACCTGTTTAACAGAAAAACTCAGCAAACGCCTCAGAAAAATAAACCGTTGTCTCTCTATTTTAATGAAAACCCTTTAAGACCTGTAAGAATAACATGTGCTGACTAAGGAATATAGGAAGTGTAGGAAGAAATACATGATGACAAGCATCCTTTACGCACTTATTTGCTGCATTCTCATCCTTGCCTCTAGTTAAATACATGCTCAAGATAAAGCCAGCTAGTTGAGAGACTTGTGAAAGGCTATTAATTCTGTAAATCAGCAAGAACAATATGTGTGTATGTTATTAGGAAGAAGGAGTTTTATCAGTAATTGCTCTTTATTGAGCACTGAGTAATTGCTGCAGAAACAATCTCAGAGGCCTGGCTCATACAGTCATCTTTCAGTGGAATTCTGTAATTATTGTTAAAGCTTCATATTTGCCAATTCTAAGAGTGCTGATAACTTGATTTTTTTTTTTTAAGAGAAGGATTACTTTAAAAAAAATATTTCTGAAGAGAAGTGCTCAGCGTAAGAGTGCTCAGGCCATTGTTGCAAAGCTCTTCAGCAGCAAAAATGTTCACATGCTTATAGATTTTTATATTTGAGATTGTCCAGCTAGAAATGACCACTGTATGAGCCTACTGAAAGTATTTCCGTCTGTCACTGAAATGTTGTCTGCTCATCTGCTCTGGACAGCTAAATCTTGTTCTGTTTTTTGCTTACAGAGACTTCAAAAAATTATGCAGTCAGACTAAAAGTGTTTTGATATCTATATCTTTTATATGGTCAGAAGATTTTTCCACCTAAGTTGCACTGTGATCAAAATCTTAAAGGAAAGAAAGACAATTTAGACAATTACTTTTAGAAGTGCCTTCTCACCAGCACCACAGTAGGATACCATTTTTTGTTGTTGTTTTGCAGAAAAATGCCCCCATGACAGAAGTGTCATGAGCAATTTTATAAAAAATTTTTAAAAAGTAAAACTTTTCAAGTGGGCTAAGCTTAAAACTGTGTATCCTCAGGTGGTTACTTAGTAGAACACTACAAAATACTGCGAAGTTGTAAGCATGAACAGAGTTAGACATGAAATTTTAGAAAATTTCAAATTAAGATATTTTTATTTGCAAACCTCATTCAACTGCAGCCTTTCCAAATTCCTCTCATTTTATGTTTCTCTTGTTCATCATAACAGTGAATATAAAAAGTAGTAGCAGTTGAGGTTGTTTGCATTAGAAAGAAAAAGCACAAAGCATTGAAAACAGAACAAAGCATTTCAGCATCAAAGTTCAGTGTTACTGGCTGCATCATTAGAGCTGCAAAGTAATTTCGTACAACCTGCTGAGCATGCCCTGTTTTATGAGGCATCAAGTATTACCTTGGATATAAAGTCTGAAGTCCAACCCCTCTGGCAACATCTGACTGCTTCCATTCTTAATTGTTATAGTTTGCTGTACAGAGGTGACATGACATTCAGCAAAACCTATTTGTTTGTCCTCTGCAATGTGTGTCTGCAATGACCCTCACCTGGGACCCCCATCCGTGGGCCCAGGACTGACATTCAAGCTCCTCAGACTCATGCTCTTCGACTCGTATTGTTGGTGAGCCTTTATCCAGCCCTGTTAAACAGATAAAACATTTTTTGACATTGGCCTATGTATGTGTGTGTGAGTATGTGTGCCTGGATAACTAATTAGGAAGTGAGAATTGCCTCTTTTCAGCAATGTGCACATTACACAGTTTGCTTTTATTGTAAGATACTTTTCTAATAAAATATAACCAAGCAAAAGTAAATTATATGCAAATGTTCTTCACATTATTGCTTGCTGACTTTACATTCATTAATTTTTTTGTTATATTGTAGGTTTAATTTCTCTTCCAGCAAATAAATAGGTAAAGCTCTTAATAAAATCAGAAGTCAGTCTGTGGTTGTTTTAGTAAGATACTGTGGACTGTTGTTCTTTTCCTTTTGTCAGAAGATAATCTAGGTATTAAATTGCTATCTCTTCATGTCTGTAAAATTAAAACGTAACCTAAAGACTAGAGTAGAACCAAGCTGATAGGTTCTGTAGGCTTTAAAACCAGGAAGGAGCCAAGAAATAGGAGAGTTAAAACAGAAATAAATTTGTTTATCTAGGCTGGTACATGAGAGATTTCACAGATTTGTGGCATGAAATTTTGAGAAGGCATCATCAACAATTAGATGATTAATGACTTGTATGTGAGGAAAAAAGGCATGAACATTCCTCATTGCCAACTGGTTTCATACACTATGAATAGTAAGCAGACACAGATACATAGTTGTTTCTACCATTTTGAATAGCAGTGCTCAAAGATTTTGGATAACATCTGAAGTATTGAATTGGGGTGGGTTGATTTGATAGATTGTAAGTGGGTTTTTTTATTCAGTTACAACAACTTTTCACTGTTCCCTATATAGGATCATAGAATCATAGAATAATTTGATTAGAAAGGGAGCTCCAAAAATCTACTTCAGCCCACCTGCCCACAGCATCTTGCTCTAGCGAAGGTTGCTCAAAGCACCCTCCAGCCTGTCTTACAACACTTCCTCATGAGGTGCCCACGACTTCTCTGGGCAGCCTGTTCCATTGTCTTACCAACCTGACTACAAGGAATTATTTCCATAAGTCAAATCTATCCCAGCTGAAACCAGGAAACACCCTTTTTCAGCTCAAAACTGTTTCCCTTGTCATATGACTGCATTCTTGTCTCTCCCCACTGTTCTTACAAGCTTGCTTTAATTACTGAAAGGCTTCAACAAGACAGAGCCTTATTTTCTCGAGGCTGAAGAACCCCAACTTTCTTAGCTTTTTTTCTCATAAGAGAGGTGTTTGATTCCTCTGTCTGTCTTTGCAGCTCTCCCCTGGACCTGCTCCAACATGTCCATATCTTTCTGCTGGAGATCCCAGAGCTCAACACCCTATTCAAGAGGGGGTGTCATGGGAGCAGAGAGAGAGAATCACTTCCTTTGGCCTTCTGGCCACACATCTTTTCATGCGGCTCAGGATAAAATTGGTTTTCTTAGCTGCAAGCTGGCTCATGCTCAGTTTTTCATCCACCAGCACTTTTAAGTTCTTATCAGCAAGGTTGCTTTCAATCAATAAACGCCCCGAGCTGCGATGATATTTGGGGGTCACCACGACCTTACACTTGGCCTTTTTGAACTTCATGAGGTTCACAAGGGTGCATTCCCGAGGCCTATGAAGGTCCCTCTGGATTGTGTCTCATCCCTTAAGCATATGAACTGCAGCCTTCAGCTTCATGCCATCTGCTTGGCACAGGACACATTTAGCTACATAACATAAATTTTAGTGGCAATTTCTTGTGACCATACTTAACTAAGTTTTATTTTAAACTGCCTGCCCTGAAACAATTTTTCTTCTTTCTGAATACTATGAATACCTCGCAAAAATGATCAATAGTTCCCCTCTACATTTTAGATGCAAGAACTGGAGAATTTTCTGCCTTGTCTTTCAAAGAAATAATGAGGAAAAAGTGAAGAACACTTTTCAGATATAAAGGCAGGAGGAAATGTCTGAGTTAATACACTTCTTTCTCCTCAGTTTACACAGCAGTGATCCAAATAAGCTAGTTAAAAATGTGAGGAAAGGAGGTTGGACACTCTTTGCTCCCATCTTCATAGACACATAGTAACTATGATAAAACCAAAAGCAATTACGTTCCAAAGATATTATTTAAAAAAAAGAAAGAAAAAAGAAAGACTGGATACTGCATGATGTCTTCCTCACAATAATTCAGTACTTCAGTGGCTATAAGGAACAATTAGAAAACTGTAGCTATTCACAGAAACCTTATGTTGGATAATCAAAAAGAAAAAACATTGAAATTACAGACACAACTAATTTTTGTGAAGTCTAAGTAGCCCCAATTAATAGGAAGAAAACCTCTTAGTCACAGAAATTTGGGCACAGAGCATGAAACTTAAAGGATAATAAATTATCTGAGAATAGTCAACTGACACAACTAAACTGGAATTGGATCTAATGTTGATACAATTCAAATGATGACGCATAATAATAAATAAATCTTACTCAATTTTTTGAAATTTTGCATCTCTTACACTTTAATATCATATTTGATTTGGTATTAAAAACAAATTATGTTTTGATTTGCGTATTGAATTTGTCAGTTATTCTCTGTTCTCCTGACTTCAATGGAATCAGAAATGGAATTGGATCTCTTGTGTATTCATGGAGTTTCATTCTTAAATTATTGTCAAAAATATTTTTTTTCTTTTTGTATGCAAGACGCTTATTTTTCACATGCCTACTAAAACTGCAAAAGCCAACATAATCATCCACCTCATCAACAGTGGTTCCATTGAATCTAATGGATACAGCCTATATTAACATCCTTTTGTGTACATGCAGCTGGGTGACTTCTGTCTTTTATTAGGACTTTTTCATTGTAGATCTTTTAAAAATGGGAAGAATATAAAGCGCTTCTGAACTGTATCACAGAAATGAAGATATTTAATTCAGACTTGCATTAACTTGCTCAGCACATAACAACATATGGAATTTATTGTACCACATATTTTTTCTATAAAAGCTTGAGAACAGGATTTTACCTCAGAATCAAGTAACTATACAAAACAGATCACAGAAAATTCCCACTGTTTCCTGATGATTCCCCTAAACCCATAATTTTAAGCATCCTACAATTTTCAAATAAAATCAATCAAAAATCTTCATAGATGAATGTGGCAAGCTTAAAAAACCCCAAACCCTTAAAAACCCCCAAACAAATAAAAAACTCACATCCCCCCCCCCACACACACCCCCAGAAAACAAACAAAAAGCCCCCAACAAACGAACCCTTCTCAAATAGCCAAGTACTGAAGTGAGACATATGTTATGGATTGAAAATAGGACAAGTAAAACCTGTGGGTATTTTAATCTAATATTTAATTGGCTAAGTAATAAATTTCTAATCTGATTAGGTAATTGATTTCCTCAAAGAATCAGTTGTCTCTATTTGCAGTAATAAATAACAAATACTTAAGCCTTTTGGCGATACTGGACTATTCTCTTAAATTTGCATCCTCAAGAAAAGCTAAGTATTATATCTTCCCAACCTTCACAAGACAAAGCCTAGATAGTCTCAAAAAAAGGAAAAAAAAAAGGAAAAAATTGTTTAAATGGCAGTGTAATGATTCCTCATACAGAAATTGGCCTGTAAATCAATTAGAATTATTTTACTGGTGAGGACTGGGGGTAGTTTTTGCTGTTTTTTTGCAAACAAATCTATAATTTCAGAAAATGGCAAAAAGTTCTAATGGCTTGCCTAGACATTTTAGTAATGCTCAGTGTGGGCATTAGTTAAGTTAATCAATGCCTGTATGCAAATATATACAAGTCAATTCTATAGCGTCCTGGAGTTCAGTGATAATCAAAGTAAGGAAAAATGGATGATGTGTTGATATATTTGATATGTTTTGGGAAACCAAGCCTGAATTTAATTTTAGATGTTGATTTGATTATTTTTCTTCATACTTATGCAAATTATATTATCAGGTTTTGGGGGGGGTGGGGTGGTGCTTTTAGTGCTTTGGTTTGGTTTGTGGAGCTATCATTTTCTCCGTGATGCAATGTACTATGACAGTGGCAAACACCCAGAACATAATGACTGAATTAAAATTTAAATTTATAAATGAAAGGTAAAAGGATAAAATTTAGGTTAATTTTAATAGGTCCAAGGTTTATGCTCAGAATTTTCTGAAATTATTTTTGTAGTTGGCTCTCCTTAAATTCATCATGTGAAATTAGCAATTCATAAGTGCATTGCAAATCTTAGTTTAAAACAAACCCAAAACCTAACATAGCATATTTGAGAATATTTGGAAAAATAACTCAAGTAATATATTTCAA
The DNA here is from genome assembly GCA_039654755.1 of Calcarius lapponicus. Classification (NCBI taxonomy): domain Eukaryota; kingdom Metazoa; phylum Chordata; class Aves; order Passeriformes; family Fringillidae; genus Calcarius; species Calcarius lapponicus. The sequence goes on from CM077462.1 coordinate 33,616,528, forward strand.
AAATATGTGGTGTCTTAAAGGTAAGCTAATTAATATAATTTTTAATACTGTGGTGTATTAGCAAAGAAACCTAACCACCCACATAAACCCACAAAATATATGATGGCAAAGTGGACTGAAACCTCTGCATGATACATTGCAAGGGATAAATCAATTGTATACCAAAGGGATACAGAAAGCTATGTTAGAAACTAATATAAATTTAGGATATTCTGATAAATCAAGCAACAAGTGAAAGAAAAGGAATTGAAGTACTGAAAAGCAATCTTTTGTACTGACACTGAGGTTCACCTAAAGTATAAATCACCAAATAATATGACAGCTTAAAAGCATTTTTAATATTTTAAAGAAATATAGAAGTAAAAATTCTTATGGATGTAAATATTGATTATATGTTATACAGATATTTGTAACTATTTCTTGCACACTGATAGTTGGTTCAGAACTCAATTGCACAGCCCGAATACCAATGATAAAAAATTTTTAATAGTTAAGGCCTTGTTTCTCCCAGAAAAAAAAAAACAAACAAACAAAACAACATATCCAGAAAGTCAAGTCAGTGTTACCAGTAATTGAAATTTGTGATACAGATTGCAGCAGGCAGACCATATTAAATAACTAGTTAGATGGCATTCTTTCCCAAATTGAGATAATGTCAAACCTGAATCAATAGAAAGGAAGTTAATTCCTCCTGACTTTTGATAGAGCTTCCTGGAAGCTCTTTGAAGCCAGATTTCTGAAACACTATACCAGGAACAGCAGACAACAACATTTCACTTAGAGACTCATTTAGTGCTGTGTCTAGTCGAGAGAAACTAGATTTCAAGCATACTGTGTTGGGACCCAGCTAGGTACAAGCCCTCATCTACTTCCCTTGTTTGCTAGAAAAAGTGAATCTAAATAGTTTTTAAAGATGATGTGAATTTCTGCAGAGCCAAACAATCTCAGCAGTGAGCCCTGCAGGATCCCGTCTAAATAAGAAACATCCCAGAAGGTAATTGAAGAAGCAGCCTATAAAAAGACTGCGATAGTACAAGAAAGTCAACAAGGGAATATCTTAATTAATGTGTAATTTTCTTGTCTACTTATTCAGTATGAAAAAATTGGAATTTCAGGGTAGTACGAAAGAAGTTCCTTATTAGAAACAATGCAGAATGCATCAATTCTTTGTTCCAGTATACAGGATACCCTTTTAATATTTATTCAATAAATTTCTATTTCTTCAGTTGACACCATGTGAGAGCCAATAGGTCTTCACAGAGGTTTAACTGTGTATCTACCCACCTCATTCAAATCTAACCAATTGCCTTCCCCTCAAAATGTAACATAAATAAAAACTTCAGCAAAGCCTTTCCACATGACCATCAAAGAAATTTCTATTCTATGAAAAAATTAGCTAAAAAAGAAAGATGCTATAGTTTATCAAAGAATAAAGTGTTCAAAATTTTAGAGGTGATTTTTCATTGGTGTTATTTTATAATCAACACTTAGATAGATATGTTTATTTAAACAATTATATTTTATAGATGCAAATTTAATTAAGCAGCATTACTTGCACAGCAGTTCATTTACATAATGTAATCTATTTTATACCTGCCTGAATTCCCTTGGTATAAAGCAAACCAGAGAATTCTTATTTTTATTATGGCACTTTTGATCAGTTAGTCAAGGCAATGTTCTAGTTACAAGAAAGCAAGAAAACCCATGCAAAACTAATTTTCTACTGCAATTTTTTTTTATTTGAAAAGATTCAATAGGATTAGCATTCTCTACAACAATAACAGTAATAGTTATATGTGCTGGCATGTTCTTTTGCAGTATTGACCTTCATTCAAAGTGTTCTATGTAATATATGCCTCTCATTAAAAGCAGCAGTGAATCCTTTCAAAGTCACTCTTGTAGCAAAACGTGAATTTGATGCTCATCTCCACTATATAAACGTTGCTGAATAATTCTGAGAATCACAGAATTACAGGAGGGTTGAGGTTGGAAGGTGCCTCTGGAGAGCATCTTGTTCAACACCTTGGCTCAAATGAGGTCACCTAGAGCTGTTTTCCAAGGATCATCTGCAGGCAGCTTTTGACTATCTCCAAGGCTGAAAACTCCACAATATCCCTGGGCAACTTGCCTCACTTCTCAGCCATCCCCACAGTAAAAAAGTGTTTCCTGCATTTCAAGCGGAGCCTCCTGTTTTTCTGTTTGTACCTATTGCCTCTCATCCTGTCACTGGGCACCACTGAAAAGAGTCTGGCTCTGTCCTCTTTATGCCCTCCCATCAGATATTTACATACTTGCATACCATCCCTTTAGGGCTGCTCTGCTCCAGGATAAGCAGTCCCACTTCTCTCAGCCTTTCCTCATATTTGAGGTGCTCCACTTCCTTATTCGTCTCAGCGGCCTATTGCTGTCCAGTAGATTCATATCTCTCTTGTTATTCAGAATAAGTAAAATATTTTGTTGAAGGAAGATACAATCTCATAGGCTTAAGTAAGTCCAAACAAGATGACAAATAAAGGTTGAATTTCAACATACTTCAGGATAGAGTTTAGATTCCTCTGCCAAATCTATAAACATTTTCTGAGGCTGTCTTGGAGAAGACATTAAAGAAAATTTATGTCTTGTGAAGGAAAGAAGCATAAATATAGTAAAGAAATTCTGTAGACAAATTTCTTCATTTTAAACTATGATTATTCAAGATTTTTGGAGGGACATTAAAATGGGAAGTGGAGTCTTTTTGCAGTTCTTCCCCTTGCTGTCATACTATTGCTTTGCTCAAATCAAGCTAACTGCAAAGGGGGGACCTCCCCCCTGCTATTTCTTCCTAACATTTGGATCCTGGCATAACAGGTTACAATGTCTTTTCTCTCCTTTATTTCCTGTCTCAAAAGTTACCCTGTTGCTCCCTTCTCTCAATTTAGTCTTCTTCTAATAGTGATATATAGACAAAAATATTCACATTGGCATGTGCCAATTCACAAAAATATTCACATTGGCATTCTTCACAATGAACCATTATGAAGAAAGTAGAGATAAGCTAACATTTCACGTTCTCAGCCTCCTGTGTTTTAACACAAAACATGTATCACTCTTTAGGAGTTACTCATAGTATTTTTTCCTGTGATATTAATTTCTCTCATTTTACTTTTATTTTTCCCCCAGAATAATAGTTTTCCGAAGTACCATGGATTAAGAGCACCCACTAGTATCAGTTCCTAAATCATAAAGCTTTTTGATTCTTTTTCTGCAACTGAAGATGAAAAAGTATTGTACTAGTACAGAAGACATTGAAAGAAGCAAAGGCAGAAAGATTGTCTTCATTAGAGTTGGATCAAAATTTGGTTTTAAGTTACAGCCACTGCTCTGCCCTTTCACAGCAAATGTAAACCTATGGAAGAAGAGTATGCCTTTGAATAATTAAGTCTGTGAATCTCTTCACTGCCTAATAATAACTTCAACACACTTTTGGATATGAAGATAAATTAATTTGTGATTTGCATCTGATATTTTGCAACAACTGATATCGAAACCATCAAATCTGGGTATGATTTTAGATGTGTAATAAAAAAATCTCAGAATAAATTTAATCAGATATTTCATATGTACATTAGTAGCTATAATGAGGAAAGCAAAGAAATCAGTCAAAAAATTCTCTTTATTTTTGTTTCTATTCTATTAACAAGAAATAAAGCACATTGGTTCATATGATGCATTACTGCAATTCGAAAAACACCATTTAGTACTTGTGCTGCAAAAATGTAATATTGATATAAATTGTAATGTATGGAGTTAGCCCCTAAAGGAGTGAGGAAAAATGATATATCAGACATTCAAGTCAAATAATTATTCCACACCAGCAGCAGCAGCAGCAACAACAATAACAACATCAACAACAAAAGACAAAAGCTTTTTTTTAAATAAAGCAAATATTTTCTATTTAGAGAGCCAGTGTTTGTCTGAACACATCACTAGATATTACAATTTTGATTCTCCCAACTACAGATTTAAAAAGTAAGGAAATTTATCCCGCACTGAATGATATGTGTGCCACTCTCAATTATATCAACTGGAGTCATACTAGAATATTTAAGTCAGGAATTGGTCCTACACTGTAGAATTTACCTGACCTGGTTATGCACATGAGGTAAAAGTACTTTTATAAGAGAAAATCACTTTTGTGGATACAGGACAGGGTATGACTCACTTAACTATTTAAAAATGGAGCACTATATCCTTCAAGACCAGGACTACAGAATTGTTACAAAAAAAAAAAGGCAACTCCTCAATTTTTCTTACATTGCCAAGACGTACCAGGTAAGACAATGGGAACTCCACTGATAAATGAATGCCCTCATTCTCCAGAAAAGAGCAACTCTGACTCACGGATAGCAAATATTTCATAACAATTTAACAAATGTCTGGGAAGGACGCCCCTCTTCAGGTTTTTTAATTTTTTTTTTTTAAATATCAGTCCCTAGAATGAAGCAGATTATTTGTATATAGACAGGAATAGTTAACTGGAAACTGTGCATTTGCTATTTAAAAGTAATTTTTTTCCTTTATGTAATTTGCTTAGACCTCATGAACCCATGTCATTATCAGATGTCTTTAATTTGTCTTGAAATTAGTCCTCAGATATTTAGGTGATCTTCATCATAGTTATTGTCAACAAGATGTCGTGAAGGGATGTACCCTCTGACATATGCACTTTCAAGAAGAGCAGCAAGAATCTTTAGTAAAATTTGTGAAGCTTATCAGATAATGCTTCAGATAAATTAGACAGAAGACCTTATTTTAAAAGAAAAAAAATACTGCATTTCAGGCTCTTAAAATAACTAAATCTTTCCTTTTCACAGAATACCATGTAAACTTGTATGAAATCCAGAGCATCAGGAAGGGTTTTGTGCTTCAAAATGCCAAATGATTTTGGGCCTTTCAGCACAATGTCTTTATCTGGAAGTGGTGTTTACTTTCAGAGGTAGATTGTTTCTTGTATAGATAGTGATTTAAATTGTAGTCAACAGAAATATATTTTAACGTACATTGGGAAAACTATGTTGAGTTGATAGCCATAGTGTAATATTAATTACCTTATTAAAAACAGACTACTCAGGAAAACAAATATTTTCTAAACTCCCCCCAGAATAAATTGCAATGATAATTTTTGAAAAATTTTGATATAATCTATTCCTTTCTGGTTTCTAATAATTTTTTATCCTAGATGAGATTTATGCTAGCATTTTAAATAAAAATTAATCTATTGAATATTATTTGAATTGCCAGGTTATTGCAGAAGTGCTTGATGCAGTGAATATAGATATTTTAAAAATACTCAGGCTCATTTTCCCTCCAGGGATAATGGATTAATGCTGAAAATCATACTGTGTACAAATATGGTTATGTATTAAGTTAAGGGAATTATTCCTCAATGAAACCTTTTTATTAGCTTGTTATCAGATTTTTTTTATGCAATGCACAGACAAGCTTCAGTCACCAGTCAAAGACAGCTTGAGAATTAGTGCACTGATTAGTACATGCAGAGTATGGATCTTACTCAATAGAATTGTTTATGAAGAAGTCAACTTCAGCTTGTTGACTAGTCCCAGAAGTTATGATGGAGTCTTCCCTAACTTGTCCTCATTTCTAGCTTGATTTTATACTATTTCTGTATGTTTAGCTTGAGTGACTCTGTCGATATCTACCTATGTTACTGATTGTTGCAAAATTGTCCTGTCTCGCTCTTGAATGTACAGTCAATAAAATACAGACACTTCCTCAGTGAAGGGTGGTCATACCTTGGGGGTGAATAACTTTGGGATGGTGATGTTCATTAGTTACAACTGGATTATAATGAGTTCATTTGAGGAGAGTGGTTTCACCACAGTTGCTGGTTCAGCAGCAAGACATCTCTCTCCCTCAGCTGAAGCCTGCCACTAGTTTTTCAGCTGAAAAGTACTACCAAGTTCCCCTTCCTTCAGCAATTCCACCAGAACCTGGACTCCACTCCACCCTCCATTTCTTCCCCTTAGCATAATGCTTATGGATGCAGGTTGGGTGTGTGGGGAATCATTGTGACATATGTTTCAGGTGCATCAACCACATTCTATCCAGGGAGTAGTAACTGCATTTGATCCTGTAATTTCCATGCTGTTATAACTTCTGTAAAGATGAGAATATAACTACCCAACTTCCTCTAATTTTACCCACACCCATCTTTACACAAGCACTCACTCATTAAGCAGCATGAGTAAAACTGCAAATAGTTTGTCTCCTTCCAATTTTTCAGGGCTCAAGCAGTGTTGAAACATTTTTGGTGTGTTCAAATATCCTTTATGACATAAGGTGTTTTCTTGTTTTCCTGATAGCACCATGAAGCTTGAAATCACCTTTTTATCCCAAAAAAAGAAGAAATACTTTAATTTATGCAGTAATTTAAACAATTTATGGGATATCTCAAGTGGTAAAACAGTTTCTGATCTAGAGAGGCTGTGAGAAAGGTAGACATGCATCTTTGGATATAATGCTGATGTACCCTGAGAAATGCAGCTACAGAACCTTACTGTACATAAATAGTTCAAGAATAAATGATAGCTTTTTATATTAGCAGAGTTTATAATTTAAATATGGTCCTTGAAGTATCTGTTTATGAAGAGCCAGATCTTAAAATAAGTTTTCCTTTATGTAAATGCAAAGGTTTTGAGCTGGAAACATAAAACACTGTTTTGGTTTGTTTTCTACTATTGCAGGTTGTACTACCCCTGGGATCTGTCTTTCACCTATCCAAAAATTTTATTACAATATTTAATAAAGCTCTATGATGTATCATTTGTTATTAAATGAATTCCTACAAGAAGGGTTTTTTTTTTGCATTTCTTCTTTAGTTGTTTTGATCTGTGCCAGGCTGATTGCAGTAGATCAAAAGACGGTAAGTTGCTAACTCCTGAGTTGATTGAAACATAGCAGCACCATAAATTCTTGTGACAGATTTTCTTGAATCAAAATTACTTAATTCGTGGTTGTGTTTTTTGCATTGAATGATATTACAAAAAAAGTAAGTTAGTTTACACAGTCTAGTATAAAATCCTTATTTACTTCATGAGACTTTGGTACTATATATGTTCATGGTACTTTAATAGAGTGTATTAGATATATGTGGCTTTTTTGTTTTCAAATAATATCCCGTAGACATTATTATTAATAATTTAAGAAATTATTATTAAATCATGGCTTGAAGATTTTACATGTGTAATATTAAACAGAGGTTTCAGAAGAAAGACTGAACTAAAGTTCTGAAATTTTTTTTCTGGCAGATAAAAATAAAACCAACAAGAAAAAATACTGATTAAATTTTTGTCTGGACAGCAATATAGGATTGAATTTATACAAATTTCCAGATACTTTGTTTTTTTAGTAGCTTAATGTTTTCTTCCATTTCAGCATTATTTCTGAACTAGTCTATCTTACAACAGAAAATTTGGTATAACTAGCTCCTGTCCTTTTTTTCATTCCAGATGACCCCTTGTCAATCACGCTGCAGTGCTCATACAAAAGTATGTGTAGATAAGTTTAGAAGTAATTAGGAAAATCATTCCCATTATATATAATCCGAAAACCCACAATTGTCTTTATATCACAGGTTAGGGCATGGAAAATAGATGAGTATCATGTAGAATCTGAAACTGTTCAAACATGTTTTATCACTAGTGAAGATACCTGCTTAATGATGACAAATGCAACACCCTAATATGCAAGTGAAACAGTAAATTAGTAAGAGGGTTTGATAATTTTTAATAATTTTTGTTCCCTTCCCTTCACACCCTGCCCTACCCCACCTCATCCCGCCCCACCCGTCCTGTCCCAACTTCTCTCTATCCAAGTCAGTGTTAGAACAATGCGGAAGCTTCTTGTTTTGCATCTGATCCTGTCACAGGGCACCAATGAAAAGGGGCTGGCTCCATCCTCTTTGCACCCTCCCCTCAGGAGATTATAGATATTATTCATTATAGAATCATAAAATCATTTTCATTAGATAAGACCTTTAAGATCATTGAATCCAACCATAAACCTAATATGGTCAAGTCTAGCACTAAATCATGTTCTTATGTACCACATCTTTAAAATAATTCCAGGAGTTGTGAGTGAACCACATCTCTGGGCAGCCTGTGAAAACACTTGGCAACTTTTACAGCAAAGTTACTTTGACTAATATTCAATCCACCTTCGCTGGTGCAATGTGAGGCCATTTCCTCTTGTTCTATAGCTTTTTATTTGATAGAGGAGACTAACTTGCACCCTGCTACAACCTCCCTTCAGGCAGTCCTAGACAGTGATAATGTCCCCCTTGAGCCTCCTTTTCTCCAGGCTGAACACTCCCTCAGCTGCTCCTCATAAGAGGACTAACTTTAGGTCCTTCACCAACTTCTCTGGATACCTTCCAGCACCTCTCTGTCTTTCCTGTGGTTAGGTGTGCAAAACTGAGCACAGGAATTGAAGTGTGGCCTCACCAGTGCACGAGTACAAGTACAACCACTGCCCTGGTCCTACTGGCTGCACTATTTCTGACAGAAGTAAGAATGATATTTGCTTTCTTGGCCACAGTGAGATCTCCCCTGAGCCTTTTCTTTCCCATGCTAAAAAGTTGGCTCAGCCTTTCCCCACTGGAGAGACAGTCCATCCCCTTCATAATCTCTGGTAGCCTCTAACTGGAGTCCTTGCAGTATGTGCATGTCTCTCTTGTATGGAGGAACCAGAAAACGCAGTCACAAAGTCCCAATAAACTGCTACTTCATGGTTGTTCATCCCATGGCTCTGTCTCAGAGCACTCAGATCTCTTCAGAGCAATCTGACACAGGTGGGGCTACCTCTCAGCATCCAGAGGCCAGAAATCATTCCCTGCCTTTTTCTATTTAACAATGTGACCATAAAGACTAGCTCATAAAATCACAGTGTGTGTAATTATTTTACAAATGATTCAGGTACCAATTCAAGTCTTTGATTATTTGCTTAAGCATGCTGCAGTATGTTACGACTTAGTTAGTTACTTTAGCCATTCTATTCCCAGAGAATATGGAATCATAAATGCATAAATAAAGTTTTACCACTTTAGTGACAAATGTAGCGCTGTAGCTAAAATGTGTTTGAGGGAGGATTTCAGCTGAGATATAGGACTTTGAACTGAAACAGATTAAATTTCAGCAGTCACTTTCTTTTCCTTTTTTGAACCTGATTTTCTGAATACAAGGATTTGAAACAATGGGAACCTAACTTGGAGAACTTATGGCTTGTACAACCTTTTTTAAAGTAAGTATTCTTCCTAAATTACTTTTCTTAAACTAAGTATGTGCCAATAGGAGCAGATATGTAAGGAGAAATAATTGATTTTGATGATCCAATGTCCGCATTAAACATACTTTTTGTAATAGAGTAATTCGAGGTGAATACCACAGAGCAACTGGCCATTAACATTACAGCATGTTAAGAGGTCTCCAAGAGAGATTCTTTTGCTTATGTTTCATCCAAAAATAACCATCCTTATGTTCTCTAAGACTGATTTATAATGTTAACCAAATATAGGAAGGGGAAATAGTGGTAGGTTTGCTTCAAAGGCAACCTATGATCTGAACTAAATAGCTAATAAATATGTACTACAAAAGTATCAGAAAGACCTTTAACCTCCTAATGCCAGGTTTTATTTGAACACAAACTATGGTAATGAGAAAATTCAGACCCAAATAATAAGACATTATGAAGATCAAAGAGTTTATTAGCAAGTCTTTGCTCTGCCTAATTTGTCCTTCCATGTGGAATATTTTTTTCTAGTCTTGATCTAAAACAATTTTTACTAGCTTTGTGGTTTTGACTATACTTTGCACAGTACAATCAAATTTCCCTCAGGAGGAGATTCGTCTGTATTTCCTCTGATCTCCTCTAGTAGTAAAACTGCTATAAATTCCTAATGTGTCTCTGTACCAACTTCAAAATACTTCTTCACTTTCAGTGATGGCATAATGTTCTATTACTTGCATGAACTTCTACCTGACCTGGAAAGCAACAAACAGGGAACCTTCTTCTCTTGTGTCCATCTACATCCTTTAAAATGTAGAGAACATATATTTATTGTGAACAAGCTATTAGAAAAAGTGGAATCCATTTTACTATTCAAAGCAAAAATAAGTCACAAGCTCCCAGAAAGAGATAAGTCTGTTTATCTTGTCCAAAACGCTGATGGCTTCCATTACAGTTATGTGTTGATAAGCAACAATTTAAATTCTGGCATTTGCATTGAATCCTCTGGAAAAAAAAAGTGCCTTTGCTTCTTTGCTTTCTTTGTTTGTTCTTTTTAACATCTGCTTGTCATTGTTTTGGATGGTTTTTTGTTTGCTTGGTTTGGCAGGCTTTTTTTGCCGTTGTTTTTTAATCCCTTTTTTCTCAGTGATGTTCTTGATGGGTTCTCTAAACTACTGCTGCTGTCAGGATGTCTGTCACTTGCCATAGTGAGAATCAGGCTGCACACAGTAATATATTTTCAGTGGGTACAGGGAGAAGCTTCTTGGGAGTAATGGTAGAAGGCATCTAAAAACAGAAGTGTCATATTGCTATATAAAATGGGCTCCGAGTGAGGCAAAATTCATAGTGTGCTAGCGTTCAGACTGAGAAAGTCAGGCTTCTTTATTCATCTTTTCTCTCTCTCTGTTTCTCTGTCTCTCTTTGTCTCTTTCTGTCTTTCTCTCTTCCTCCACTCATCCCTTGCTATCTTCCTACCTTCTCCTTCTCCTTTCCTTCCTTTTTTCCTCACTGCTATCAGTTTCATCCCCATATTACAGGTTTATACTTTTCCACTCACTGCGTAATTCTGGTATAGTTTTAGAAATGGGCTTTCCCAGGAATGAAAAAGAAATTATACAAAGAGCCACTGTTGCCCCAGCAGGCTAGAAATTTACTCAAATGCATACAAATTGATATCACAACAATTCTTGAAATATTCGGCTTCCCCTGTTTTTTTCTGCTATTCCCAAAACTCAAATTTCTGTTAACACGGGGTGAAAATCAATGGTTAGTTTAAAGAAGACTCATAAATTGTGCCTGAAAACAGTCTAAAATAACTGCCAGTACATATGTATTACAAAAGATCTATAGACTTCACAGTTCTTTGAAAAACAGTTTTGTAAATGATAAATACCTGTGTCTAGCCTCCATCACCTGGCTATTCCATTTTTACCTTATGCCAGGAATCTAAGCTTCAAGCAGACATCCTAATGAGGGTGCATGCTGTGACAATCTGCTGGGTAAGCTACTATATGCAGAGCAATTTCATTATTTTTAATATATGTGGTCTGCCTATGAATACTTGATGTTTCATTTTACCTCTATCTCATCAAATTCTGGTAAAGATCCATGAAAAAGCAACAATGAAGAAAAAACACCTGAGTGATATAAACGCCTTCTTAGCTTTGCATTTAGAAACCATTTTTTGTTAGTGTAATTGAATTTGCTGATAAGCACCTGGGACTTCTTTTGTGTTGTTGTCCTTAGATTAGTAATGCCTTCTCCTAACCTAATGTGCAACAGCAATTTTTGTCTGTTCATGATTCCTTAGCTAACAAAATTATTTTCTACATAAGATATTTTTCCTGTTGAGTTCATGTAGTCAGGAGTTTCAAAACAGCAAGAATTAAGGTCTGAGAGGAGGAAAAAAATTACTTTTTCTTACCCACTGTTCCATTTCACATGATATGTTTCAATGCTGATGGTTTATCATGAAAAAAAATATATTGTAATTCAGTAACAGTGAAACATCATAACTTTAAGGTAATAAATAGGGATTTGAATGCCTGTTTTAATCTAAATAATTCAGTTTCTCATGGCTTCCTTGGCATATCAAGAACAGATAGGGCAGAAATAATACTGAAGAAAGGATAACCCTACAGAGTCAGAATTGAAGCTTGTAATGCAGCCATGAAGGGTAAAGCATCCCATGTACTTTCATGCTGATTATTTCAGACAACTAAATTCTGCAGTCAGCGTGAGTCAAAATGGATCCCACCTTCCCTCCTACTGGAACTGCAATAACTATTCTTAGTAACTCTATGATGATAAATGCTTTGCCACAAATATTCTTCTGATCACAAGAGCAATTTCAGACACCTTAAGAACAGAAATATGAACTTTCTGAACATAACAATTATTCTCCTAACACAATATTTGACCAAAGCTGTTACCTCATCAAAATGGCTTTGAAAATATTCAAAAGTCAAAATATTTATCTAATTTAATATAATTATATACTCTATAACTTTAATTTAAAAAAATAGAGTTTTTTAATATACATATATTTTAAAACATATTTGGATTTCTTTTAGTAAAGCAGTTTACTTAAACTCTTTGGAATCCTCATCTCTTAACCAAAAGTTATAGTTTAAAATTTGTAGCACCATTATTGTTCTAAATTAATTTCTACTCTTAGTGATAAGCAGTAGAAAGGCATGATTTCCTGTGTCCCTGTATTCTTTTCCGGTCAATCCATTGTTCAGCTAGCTGGACCATTGCTAGAACTAACATGACATTGTTAATTTTTGTCTAATCACAGAATCACAGAATGGGTAAGATTGGAAGGAATCACTGGGGTCCAAGTGGTCCAACCAGCCTGCTCGAGCAGGGTCATCCTAAAGAACCTGGCACAGATTTGCATCCGGCAAATTTGTTCCAGTGCTGGGTCACCCACAGAACAAAGTTATTCCTCGTGTCCAAGGGGAATTTCTTGTGTTCCAGTTTCTGCCTGCTGCCTCTTGCCTTGTTGCTTAGCATCCCCAAGGAGAGTCTGGTTCCTTCCTTTCAGATTCTGATAGATATTGCTGAAGTTCCCTCTCAAGTTGTCTTTTCTCTGAGAAAAGGCTGAGCAGGCTCAGCTCCCTCAGCCTTCTCTCATAAATCTGGTGCTCCAGTCCCCTAATAATTTGGTCCTGGACATCCACCGGATCTGTTCCAGGAGCTCCACATCTCTAGTGTACTGAGGAGCCCCAAACTGGACACAGCACTCCGGATGTGGCCTCACCAGGGATGAGCGGAGGGCCAGGATCTCCTCCCTTGACCTTCTGGCAGTGATCTTCCCAGTGCAGCCTGGGCTGACATTTACACTGTTGTCCACAAGGGCAATGCTGCCTCATGGACAGCTTGCTGTCCACCAGAACACCCACGTCTTTCTCCAGAATAGTCTAATAGAAAATCTTTTACAGAGATGTTAGTTTCTTTACTGGAAATATTTAATGTTTCAAGTTTTTCAGTTTGTTTTCTATTCCTATAAGATATTTTTAGATATCTGTAATATAAATTTTTACCATCAAAAGATTGTAATTGGAAAGAAAAAAACTTATCATTGGTATGATGATCTGTGATCCAGAAAAATAAACATTTTGAGACTTTGACATTTTCATTAACCTCATAATTTGTTGGTAAGCACTACCAGCACCCAGTGACATCGTACCTGTCATCGGAAACACAAACTTTCAAAATTCTACATATAAATGTAGTTCAAAATTTTTGTACAACCATGAGTAATTGAGCATACGGAGTATTCCCTGTGAAATGAATATAGATAAAACAGAGGAAGTCCAAGTGTGCTTTAGATAAATCCGGAGTCATACAATTTAATTTGCATACAATAAAAGCATAAAACCAGGTAACATCTGCACCACAACAGGGTTTTGTTTTATTGCCTACAACTACAACACCACAATTACAGGGAAATTCAATATAAAAAAGGATTACATCTCATTATGGCGTCTAAAGCAAATTATGTGATGTGTATTTAATCTGAATACGTATATTCTTATACACATTTGTATTTATATATACATATAAACATCTACATGATATGTAACAAGAATTGTCCAACGTTATATAAAAAAGGAGAAATATAAACAATTTATTTATTTGCAATTCAGTTTAGAAATAACCACACTTAATTCTGCTATTTGAATAACAGAAAATAACACAGAAATGATGATTTTATTTAATAAATATGGAGAAGTTGCAAAGAAGGAGAAATCATTGGTTTCTTTTTCCATTTTTTCCCCCAAAGACAGTTGCAAATTTGAATCCAGAGAGGAAACAGAATTATTCAGATAATTATGTATATATTTTGCATTTTCAGAAGCTCATTGCCTACCATAACCATTTTCTGCTATGGGTTTCTCTGGTTAAAATATCACAACAGAATAAAGCTCACACATTTAAATAAGAAAAAAATGTTTATTATTGTGTGATTATACATCTACATGCTTTCCCAATTAATTTTTCCCAAGCAAATAATTCAGTTTGCCAAAAGGCTAAGAGTAAAACAAGCGTAATTTACATGAAATGTTTAACACAGAGTAGGAACAGAAATATAATAATAATGATCTTCAAATCAAGTGGAACAACAAAGGGCTCTATGCTGGTATCTGTCCTCATTAATATTACTATGAAACACCTGCAGAAGGCAATGGAGTGCACTGGCATCAAGCTTGCAGGTACACAGCTGCAGGTTGTGACTCAATACATTGAAGGGTAGAGCCACCCAGAGGATTCTAAAAAGAATGGCAAAATGAATAACAGAATATTTTGAAAGGACAAATGCAAAATTCAGGAACTGGATTGTATGCACTATGATGCAATGAAAACATTTCATTTAAATAATTTGAAACTTTAACCAATTTCTTGCCTGAAAAGGCTAAAAATTTATGATTCCACACCATATGGTGGCATAATGTCATAAATGCATATATCTGTGTGGTTGTGGGTAAGTGTTTAAGGGGGAAAAAGACACAGGAAATAAACAAGTTGATTTACAAGGAGGGTGGTCCAAGTATAATCCACCACCCACCTGAAAGAGTCACAGATTTTTATGAGAGAAATGGTGATGTTTCCTTTAATAGTGACGTTAATATTGAAGAACATGTTAATGAGTTATTATCTTATTTTATTTTTCCTTCAAATGGAGAAAAATACATGGAATTAAATCAAATTCTTATTTTTTTTATTTTTACCTTATTCAGAAGAGTTTTTATACATTTCAGGTAATCTGCAATCTCAAGAAGTCAGCAATAAAGCACATCTTAAAATTATGTTTCTGATATTTAAGTATTCTAATTTCTGACCCATCCCATCCTTTGAAGTCTGAGTTTATTTTTCCATAGTTCTTCATTAGGATAAACCAGAACTTTGTATTCTAGGCAGCTCCCTACAAAAATTGTTGATAATCTAAAATTTCAAAGTGTCATCAGGAAATGCATCTTTCTTTTCCTATCTGAAAAAGGTGCCAAAGCCATCATGTTTTTTATGTTTCTCATAAGATTGTTATATATTAAAGACAAAGGCACTTATAATACAGCCATAATACATAGACTGTGTTTTTCCTCATAAATTAAGCTTCAAAATTCAAGACCATATGATCTACTTTCAACATCTTCATATTACTAAATATTGCAGATAACTGAATAAAGACGCTCGTAACATGTGCATGCAATTCATGACTCAAATATTAATATCTAACTTCATTAAATTTATTTTCAAGATGGGAGGTATATAGGGAAGTCTGCCTTTAAATAGTTAGAAGAACTGTATCTTAAAAACTTACCAATGTCAATCCACCAACACTGCTTTGTGTTATCTTTGGTGCATTAATCCTCACCAAATGAATGATAGTGGTGTCTATGCCTAAATCTTTGTTAAAAAGTGTGAACGTTAAGATGGATCAGAAGACTGCAGTAATTATTTGTCTTTCCTTTACTCAGATCTACATTAATTCCAAACATGATCCTGTCACAAAATGCCAGAATTTAATTTAAAGAAAGGATTATACATAGATTACCTGTCCTATTTAAAGGAAAAAGAAAAAAAAAGTAAAAAGATACAGAAGGAAAAAAGGAACTAGACACACACATGAACAAATTTGTGTATAACACTGTGGATTTATTTTCATAGCTCTGTATAGGGCATCAAGATATAATAATTAGATACACTGCATTTAAATGTAATTCAAATAGGTCTACAAATAACTGAAATAATTTCTATTCTATAGATTACAAAAAACCAATAATTTTCAAGCTGGATATGAATGATTAGAATAATGTAAGGAGGAAAAATGAGGAGTATTACAAGGGTGATAGTGGCATGGCAAGTATACTATTTGCTTAGTGATATGAGACTGGTTTACTAAAATATAGTTTAGCAGAATGTGTTAAAATTATGGTACTCAAAAGCATATAACAAGAAATAACAGGAAATGTGATTCTAAGGACCGATTTTAAAGGGGTTGTGGTGCATTTTTGGTATATATTTCGTAATGTTTTCCCACTGCATGGAGATACCACTTTATGTATGAACTCAGTTAAGGGTTTTATTTTCACATCTCCTTTAACATTACCTTTCACATTACAGTTTGTAGGAAAAGACCTTTTTGCTTTAGAGCTGCAAAAGCAATGCTGGAAAGCAAATTATTCTTTAGGTTCACTGACCTGTCCCAAACACAACTGAATTTCTTCTGAAAACATTTGCTATATTTAATCCTTTGGGAACAAATAACTAAAACCATATCAGCTGTACTTTTAATGACTTTATTTACATTTTTGGCTTAGTTTTATGTGGGAGAAGATTATTTCTAAGTTCACCTGGAAATTGCAACCTTGAATTTGTGTTTAGTTCTCAGATGTAGATTTTTCTAATGCAGTTCTATGCTTCAGCACTAATCCTATTTTAATTAAATCTGGGTTTTTTTTTGTGAAAACCTTTGACTGCAAAATAATTTTTACTTGTTTTTCCTGTGTTTCTGTTTTATTCTATTTGAAGCTTGTTTTATGTCAAATACTTAGAAAATCATAGGTGTAAGGGGACTTAACTATTAAGAGTGGTAAATGGAATGCTGACAGTATATATGTTTAAATTATATAAAAGAAAGTTTTAGCTGAAATATCTAAAGATGATCAGCAATTCATAGAAAAAATACGATCATAGACTACTTTGATTTGGAAGGAACATTTAAAATTCATTTAGTCCTGCAATGAGCAAGAACATCTTCAACTGGATCAGGTTTCTCAGAGCCCCATCCAAACTGTCCTTGAATGTTGCATGGATGAGGCATCCTCATTTCTGTGGGCAGCCCTGTTCCAGTGTTTCACCACTCTTACTGTAAAAAAAGTTTTCCTTATACCTACTTGAAATCGACTCTTCTTTAGTCTAAACCATTATCCCTTCTCTTACTGAGAAGGGGCTTGTTAAACAGTCTGTCCCCACCTCTTTTGAAATCTCTCTCTAAGTACTGGAAGGCTGCTATAAGCTGTACCTGGAGCCTTCTCATCTCCAGGCTGAACAACCCCGGCTCATACAGCATTTCCTTATAGGAGTGGTGTTCCATCCCTCTGATAATTTTTACTAATCTAATAAAGAAGGTAATTTTGAAAATATTTTTAAAACAACCCCCCCCATGCTTTCCTACCTAGTGTTCATTTTTATTTTAATGTAAGAAAATGTTAAATAAACATTTTCAAATACATAAGGTTATAATTCAAGTAAAAGGTGTAGAGAATGGAAAAGTCAATGGAATGTCAGGAATAAGGGGATAATGAGCAGATCTTCTCTTTCATTTTATAAGTAGAAATTTTAATGTGAATTCTCACTTATTTCCTTGCCTAAGGGTCATAGTGGACAGGACTTTCAGCCTTGACCTTTTTTTTTAGAGGATGGGGTGAACTTGGCACAGACTAATACAGATAGAAAATTAGACTAAAAACAAAGCAGTTGCTGGAAGTAATGTCAGTTGCAGAGATGTTTGAGGGTTTTTTCCTTTTTTTTCTTCATAATCCTTGAAAGTTTACAGCATTATTTTTGTTCTCACTTACAATGTGACATTGAAGAGAGGAGTTCTTCTTGGAAAAGAATTTGTGCAGTATGAACACTTTGCATGATCGTTATCAAAAATGTAAGGGGGGAGATGTTTGTTCAGAGGTTTTAGGTTTTCTTCTTCAGAAATGTACTGTGTGGAATATCAGCTTTGATGCTGGGAGTCTTTGTTTCTCTCGAAATTAAGTCTTCCTGAACTGAGAATACAACTTTTCTCAGGCTTGAAAGTTGAAGTGATGCAGACATTACCTGGGGTGAACAACTCAAAAGTCTGTCACTTTGCAGACACCACAGAATTGGAGAACAGGAAACCCTAGCTAGGTTTCAAGTAAAGAGTTCCTCTACTTGTACCTTTCCTTCCAAATGAATTTCAGGAGACTGGATCTATTCAAGCTCCAAAAAAAGATCCATTGATATCTAATGTCAGTGCTTCTCTGAGTTTCTATTTCTAACGTCTATAGTTTCTATAATAGTTCTCAGTATGCATGTGCATGTGCATGTGTATGGATAGAGAGCCTTAAATGAGTCCTACTGCAGGAGTATCTCTCTTCCAACCTGAAAGAAAATGGTAATATTCACTGATGTTAGTGACATTAAACACCACTAAATAATGAAACACTAATTGAATGTCCTTTTTGTGTGAGATAATCATTAGGACTTTGTGTGCTCCTTTTCTTCCTGGCAAATAATAGAATCAATTAAAAGAGCAGTTTTGAAAGAAACTATCCAAAAGCTACTATTCTGCAATTATTCATGTGATTAGATACTACTGAGAAGATAGGGTCTTGTAAGAGTGTTTAAAAATTGGATCATAATAAAAGAGTTCAGATTAAATGCTTTGGATATATTACAGAGATATAGTGCATTACAATCAACTACTGATTAATTTCAAATTTTACTTCTAGATACCAAACACCACAGTGTTTTGGTGATGACGTAGGCTCAATTTCAACTCTGTGATCTAAAGCAGAAGACGGCAGATTTATAAAGAGGCTTTTAAATTTGATGTTACAGAAATGTGCTCTAATCACACTATATAAGATAATGCTTTCTTCCTAGTTTCTTTGAGTAGCAGCAATTTTACTCCTAAACTTGAGATCAATGTACTAAAAATTGAAAAAAACATGGCTGTGAATATCTAATATTTCATTAGTCTTCTTGTCAGTCTAAGGAGAAAAAAAAACCAAAACAAAACAAAAAACCAGCAATAATTTTGGAAAAAGGAAAAAACCCACATTTTTTCCCTGCATTTTAGCTGGCTAAATAAAATACTATTTTTATTTTTGCCTTGCTTTTATTTATGAAAAGTCATTGTAAGCATTTTGTGTTGGAAGATTATAAACACTGCATGAGAGTAATATAAGTTGTAGTGACATTCTTAAATATTCTGTTGAAGTAAATGTAAATGCAGTATGCATATCAAAGAACAACATGGTCACTGGTATACTTAATTTCCCTATGGTACTGGAGTAACTCTTAATTTCAGTAATAAGTGAATCATTCCCTAGTATTCCAATTCTATGAGCTCAGCTAGTCACAAAATGTGAAAACAAAGTGAAGATAAAAAAAATAAAGCACAATTGGAATTTGGTATATGCTTTTATTTTAAAATTCTTGTTATATAACTACTGGCACTATGACGTTGTACTCATCATGTTTGTGTTGCATACAGCCTGAAAGGCTTCTCTGAATCTGACAGTCTTACAGAGTTTATTTATGTTTCCCCTCGGTGTAATTTGGCTCAACAATACATCTTCATCTTCATACCTAGCTTGTTGTGTATTGGTTTCTCAGGAAAGAAGAAAAGTTCTCCTTAGAGAGGTTTTTGTTTGTTATTCAGGCTTTTATCGATCATATATATGAAAGATCATGTTTCTAATATCTGATGCTGTAAGTCCCTTCTATGGAAAATCCATACTCTTTTATTTAGCTAACATTATTTGTTATTTTCATTTAAGGGTTTGGAAAAATTCTAAAGTATTTTTTATCTCTTCTTAAATGTCTTTAAACACAGAATAGCTGCTGGTCTCCCTTTTTTAATGAGGTTTACTAAAAAATCAGTTTCAAGTTAAACTGATCTCCAGTGTGTGAGAAGGAAGTCTCACAAGCTTAGGAAGATTACCACTCCTTTTACATGTAAAATTTATGTTTCTGGGGAACTGGCATATGTATTTTGCTTTCTTCCATTAGATTTCTCTGCCTTATATATGCTATTACTGGAAAGTAGAGTTCAAGATTTTCTGTCACTTCACTGAGTAATAACTCATTCTGGTGACTTTCAATATGTCAAGACAAGAATAAAGCCAGGTAGAGAGGGATAGTGGAAATAGGCAATCCAAGTGCAGAATAATTCAGCTTAATTTTTGTGAATAGGCAGTCTATAAAATGAGAAGGAAACCACTCATTCCTCAAATGTCATTTTAATGATATTTTTTGTAACTGTCAATTATGTCTCAAAGTTTTCATAAAAGTTCCCTTTTGAATTTACACCAGTAAAAAGGCTATGATACCCTGATGATTAATCATACATATTTTACATGGCTGTATTTTCCACTGCCACATTAAAGAGAAATTTAATTTTAGAAATTTCCTCTGTTTATAATAGAGGTTAAAGACTAGAACAAAAATAACTGGTGCTTGTGGAGGATAGCCACAGCAAATGCATCTTCCTTTCTGAAGGAAGTACCTTTCAAAACTAGTACTTCCCTTTCCCTTCCCCCCATTTTTCTACGGGTATTATAATTTCCAAAGGAACTTAGGGTATTTCCAAAAAAACTGTTTTAAATTTTTTTAATTAATGTTCATACCATTAATATTTCAGGCTTTCAGTCTGAAAAATTCATAAATAACTAGAATATTAAAGGAACAAGGGGGATAAATCCATATGCTTTCAAGCTACATGAAGACTGTGAAGTTCTTTATATGATAAAGGCAGATCAATCTTACTTTATCTTATCTAACAACAGCAAAGGTGAGTTAGAAAGTGTGTGGCAAAGACATATAAATTAGCAGTTTGCAAAAATTTAGCATTACAAAAACTGCATCAACCACACAAAATCTTTAAAGTAGTAGGAACAGTTTTAGGAAGACTTCTTGTGGAATTATGATTTACAATTTAAATTTATTCTTTCAGATTAAAAAAGAAAATTGTTTGACTTCAATTTAAGTGTTGTGCTACATTAATATTAATGATATTCCTTTAGAAAAATACAAGCAAGCATAAGAAATCAGATCATTAGGTCATGTAATCATTTATCTTCATTATGAGAGCAGCAAACACTTGTTTTCTTCTAAAAAGAAAAATTATATACCTACAAGCATTAAGTAAGCTAGTCCCAATAGGTGATGAAAACTACAGTTTTTGAAACCAAAAGCAGGAAAAAATATAGAAATATGGAATGGTTTGAATTGGAAGGTACCTTTAAAGATCATCTAGTCCTCCCTCTTCCCCTGCCATGGGCAGGGACACCTTCCACTATATCAGATTGCTCAAAGCCTCATCCAGCCTGATCTTGAATACTTCCAGCAGCGAGGAACCCACAACTTCTCCGGGCAACCTGTTTCTGCATCTCAAGATACTCATCATACTTTTTCCATAATTTCTAATCTAAGTTTATTCTCTATTGATGGATTAAAACTGTTGTCCCTTGTGTCCCTACAGGCCCTGGTAAAAATGGTGTGTCTTTCTTACAAGACCCTTTTATATACTGATGATTCTGACATTCCCCTATGTTTTTATTTCAGAACTTCTGGGAGAGGTTACAGTATGTTATCACAGAATATCCTGGTTCTTTATATACAGGAGATTCTGAGGAATTAATTTTACTGGTTTCTTTACATTGGATACTTTGGTTACACTGATGTCCTAAAATGCTTAGTCAGCTTTGGGATTACTTTGCATTGCTAAGTAGAGAGATGACTGAGGAGAAATAAAGATGTAATTTGTTGTCATGAGCACAGAAACACGTTCAAAGACACCTACACACACAAAGAGTTTAGAATCCACGCCTCAAATTCATGAGAATTTTTGAAATTCCACTAGCATAAACTTTTATTCACTTTTAAAAAACATAAAATGAATGTAGATAGATGTCTACATTTAGATGTCTGCAATCCGGCTCTTAGGATAGGATCTTAAAATGGGATTTTTCGCTTTGTAACATATACATCAAAATGAAACTAATTATGCCATAGGTAATCTAGAGAGTTAGCTGAGATCCCTCTCCTCCTGTCATTTGTGGTATGATTATACAATTACAAACCTATTGAGATAGCGACATTCATTCCTTTTATGTTTGTACAAAAGTAAACACATGTAAGTCTTGAGGGCAAATACATAACCATAACATAACCAACAAAAAGAATGTTTTTCCAGGAATTATTTTCAATAGGTACTTTTGAAGCCATTCCTTTGTTAGAAAATCTGTGTGGGTGTGTGGGAAGAGCATTATGTACAAAGAGGTTTGAGGAGCTTTTTGCCTTTCATATTATCTTACAGTTCCTATGCAAATAAATTAATTGCTGTCAAGGTTTTTATTAAAATATGAGAACATAAATATTAATAGAATATGTAAAAGGTATGGACTTAGACTTTTCTAAAAAATAAATATTGTATGAAGAATTGTATTTGTGGAACCATTTGGAAGTTAACTGAAACCATACTTGTACAGCTCTAAGTAGCAATCAAAAATCATCATATCAAAGAAAATCTCAGAATTTGAATCTGACATGTCATGCACTCTTTTGACCCTGCTATTAAAAAATCTAAACATAAAATCAGATTTAAAAAACAGATAGAAATTATAATATTTTCAAAATTAAGTGTGACAAATTAGGAAATTATACAATCATTAAAAGGGGCGCTTTGTAATGTGAGTCCTAATTACTTTTCTACCCACAATGTACATGGTTTCACATTAGTGAAAAAATACTGCAAAGTGCCATCAGTGGTTTTGTCATCTAATATTTAGGTATTGAGTTTCATCTAGACCACTAGAAGTCTTTCAATAGCAAATGAACAGCTACAGAAGGTGCTTCATTTTACTGACTTTAGAGTATTGGATTGTGTATATTACCAGCCTACTGATAATTGGAGATGGGCAGGGGTGAATAGAAGGTTGAATACCCAGAACTGAGCATCTGAACTCTCAAACACAAGATTCCCACTTGCTAGCACCAGCGCATACTGGTTGGCTGCAAATTTTGCAACACTTAAACAGCACTGTCATGTCCCGAATCCAATCCTCCACTTAATAAAAACAAAGACATGGGACAGAAGCAGCAACTGATAGTCTGATTACATATTGTTTCTGTAGGGAGATAGGATATAAGAAAATAAAGATAGTATAGAAAGTAATCTTACACCTAAGGAGTTGCAGCTGGGCCAATTATCAAAGATTAGGAACAGGCCTGACTTCAGCAGGCCACAGCTGTAACCAGTGAGAAGGAAGAATGCCATAAAAGATTGGGTTGGCTGGTTAAGAAGGCAGCTGGAGTCTGTTGGTTGCTTTGTGAAGAAGAAAGAGTCAGTGCTCTAAGCAGCTGCCCATGGAAAACACCAAGCGGTATGAAACTTATGCAATAAGGAGACAACAGTATGGGTCCCCTGCAATAAGATGACAACAGGTTTCTATATGTGCACTGCTTAGAATAGGGAAGACTGAGAACGTGGCCCACAGAAAAGAAATGATGCTCAAACTTGGTTTCTGTAAAGAAGAGAAGATTTTAGGGAAAAGAAAGGACACTGAAGAGAAGACAACAGTACTGGCTGGAGGAAAGATCTGAAAAATGGGGGAAGAAGTCAGAGATGAGAGGACTGTGTGGAAATGACACACAGGGAATGTGCTGGGAGGGAGCTTTGCCAGTGATTCTGGAGAGTGGCAAGCGTGAGCAGCAGCACATCGTGGAGGATAAAACATTGTTCCCAGCCTTCCCAGAGCAGGAGAGACCTTTGTGCTGGGAATTCTCTTGCTCTGGGCTAGCAAGTGAGCAAGCCTGTGGGCTAATCAAGCAGTCTAATACTAATGTCTCATTTGTTGTTATCTAGATCACTATCTCAATCACCATTGAGCTAGCCCTTATCCAGATCCACAAGTATTTTATGTATATTCACTTTGACTATTAATAATGCTTGTGGGGTTCTTACTTGTCTTCCGCGCTGCTGGGATTAGGATTTGCAGCAGGACAGTTGCAACAGCCGTGACTTCTCAGAATTTTGACTTCAACCCCTCAAATATTACATTTCTCTGTCAGAAGCTCAGCAAGGAATCTGTTGATTAGCCAGACTCCAGCCTGTTGATACAGGGGGTTGTCATTTGTGTCTTGCCTGTGACACTCTCTTGAAGTGACTACCTTCTCTGTTCCTTTCAAGAAGAACAACTGTCAAGAAATTTTTCAATAGAATCACATTTACATTGTGGATTATGTGTTTATATGCTTATATGTTTCTTCTTCTTATATATTTCTTTAATTCTTTTTAAGACATTTCTTTATGCAAACTTTCTTGATTTTAATAATTATATTTACCACCATGTCCGCTTATTCTATTCCTGGCTGCAATATTTTCAAAGTAGAGAAACCAAAACTAGTTGTTTGTGATTCTCTGTATTTCCCTAGAGTCCTTGTTTAGTTATCATTTTAGTTGAAAAAAAGCTAGATGTTGGCTTTTGTAACTTTCTCATTCCTATTAAGAGTTTTCTGGTTAAATTCTTCCAGAATTCATAGGCATATAATGCCTGTTGCTCCCAAACTGTAAACAAATGATAATAAACTGAAAGAGATGGGTTGACTAGTATTCATCTACTTAATTATTTGAATATTCCCAATATTCTCCTTTAAGTCTCTGATTCGTCTCTGCTATGTGAACTTCTTTTCCTTTGTTCTTCCATTGTGGCAGTGATGAAAACAATTTTGTTTCATGAGTTGGCTTTTTTTTAATCATCTATATATCATACAGACTCTCTGTGAGATTCTTTCTTCTTTTGTTATTAATGAAGTGTTATTTAGCAGTATTTTATTATTCTAGGACATCCCCCTCAAAACCTTTTCCTCCCATGTCCCATATCAGGGAAATGTTTTGTTTGTTTCTTCAGTTGGTTGTTTTGTTTAGTCTTGGGTTCCTCTTATAATTTTGTAAGATTCAGAAGGCAGAAAATGACCCCACAAAGGATTTTCAAGTTTCAGACATAAGAGAACAATCAACCCATCCTTAACATTTTCTAGAGACTCTAAATTTCTTCTTTCATACCTTTTATGTAATCTCTTTTGAGATGCGGTTTTACTTAGTTTAAGATTTGATGTTATTAAAATGGCATAAGGAAAAACCATTAGAAAAGTGAATGTTTGACACAAAAAAAAAGATAATAGAACCCTTGAAGGAAAAATAACTGTTTCTAAAGAGAAGAAGCACTGGGTGCTTTATGATTAAATTTCATGCTTTGACACTTTTCAATTCTTTGAAAGCAAGTGATAATAAGGAAAATTACTTCTTAGTCTGAGCAGCAGCTTAAATGAAACCAATAAAACCTAAAGAGTCCAACTTTTGTGTGTTAGTTGAATGTTCTTTTATCTCTTAGAGCTAAAGTGGATAATGAAACTTGTTACTTAAGGGATTTATCAGTGGAAATTTTGATCATTTTACATTGCACGTCTAGAACGTCAAAATTACATATGATTAAAATGTTGCTGCCCTGGTTAAGAGAGAGTCTTATGGGTCATGAATTAATACAGTCAAAGAGAACAAAAATTGAGTTAATAGATACTCATTTTTCTCTTCAATTACAGATAAGAGTGAATTTCTTTTTCTGTTCATAAGTGTTTCAAAACACATTTTAAATTATTTAAGAAGAAAGATAGATCATCCCTTAACTTTGTAGTGCACTTAGATAAGCAAAAATAGCTACTGTTAGATAACAAAAATCCTGACAGAGGCCTTAGAGTTAGACATCGATAATGGCCAAAGGTTTCTTTTTCAAAGCATGTAAGGTTCAAAGGGTTTTTTAAAGCAAATATATATGAAAACTTGACTGAAAGGAAGAACATAACTTTTGGTATCGTTTGGCTGAAGGGAGGTGATGGATCTTGAAATCAGAAGATAACTATAAAAGAGCACCAGGCAGCACATAGTGTGAACTGAATTAAAAGAAGTTGAACATTTGTCTACAAGGTAGAACATGGACTTTAGATTGTGCCTGCAGCTTTCTAAACATACATAAAAATGTCTGTTTCCTAAAGGAATGTGAACTTAATGGACTGAGTGAAAAAAGCACAGGCAAGGTAAAAGTGAAAGGTAACTTCCATTATCTTACACACAGAATACAGCAACAGAATTAAAAATAAAAGTGATTCTCAGGTTCAGTCCAGTAAGATGATTGCTGAAATGCATTGTCTTTAAAACTGCTGGTCCTGAAATAGAGTCCTAAGACTTTGTCTGTGTCAGATGGGAAAATAGTCAACCAAATAAAGAATACAAAGGAATACACATCCAATGTCGTCCCCAGTTACAAAAATGTATGTATTAAAAGGAATACATCGTTATGATTAACACTGATATGCAGAATTGAAGAGAAATTTAATTTTCACAATTGAAATTGTTATTAGTCACAAATTGCTGAAAGCACCAAGGCTTTAGAGTGGTTTTCAATTCCTTTTACCCAAGATCTTTGTCATGGATCTTTATCATTTTGGTACCAATTACAGTGTTTGGCACATGCTGAATGAGATATAGCAGCCTAAACTAATTTTAAAAAGTAGTGCAATAATGAATACTGCAATTACCATAGTACCTCATTTATATAGGTAGCAAATACAGTATTAATCTGAGTTCTGTGTATTATTTACTTCTCTAAAGTAAACCACGTAACTTTATTGACGGCTAGAATAGTGTTGCAAAAGGCTTCCACAGGGATGGGTGAACTGGTGATTGTAGTGGGTATATAGCTTTTCTTTTTGTGCTGCACATGCAAGAGATAACTGAAGATTCAATCTTCTCTTTCCCATCTCATTATGAGGAGGGGAAGAGGTGGTGTGTATGTTTCTGGCCCTTGGATTCTCTTTTTCTGCTTCAGAAACGCTTGAGAGCAGATATCTGCCTACAGCCATAAAAGCTATTAAAAAATTACAAAAGCGCAGCTCAGCAATAGCATTTTGCAGTTCAGCCAGGGTTTGCAGCTTGAGAATTGCAAATACCTTGGGTCTGCTGGTGAGAAGTAGTGCCTTTGGGACAACAGTCTAAAAATTGCGCAGAGGGTGTATTCTGGCATGCAGGTGAGGAAATAGAGGCTTGTGATAAGAATTCAAAGATACATTTTAGTATTTTTCAGAAGTGACCTAAGCATTTAGAAGACTGAACTCTGAGTGCCAAAACCACTTCTCAAATCACACAAACTCCCAACCCATTTAGAATGCCTCTGCATCAGACTTTCAGTTCAAACCAGGAATGCACATTGAAGTAAATCTCCCAGTCGCCAACACTCCCCACCTGAATCTCCCTGTCCCTTGTGGTCCTTCACATTGCTGAGCACAAACTCAGCTGCTCAGGACTCCAAGGTCCTAAGTTAATAGGGCAAGGCTTGCCCTGGCCTGGGCCAGCTGTAGCTGGTTGCAACAGTCCTGGAGCTCAACCTATTGATCCCTGCCTGATGTAGATGCAGCCCTGGGAGTTGCATGCAGTGAAGGACTTAAATTCCCTAGCTGTCACAGAGTAACCCACACCTTTGCACTAGGCTTCATGCAATTTTCCAGCATAAAATGGGACATGATGTGAAAAAGCAAAGATAAAAATACTATAAAAATAGCTCCAAGTGGCCCCCAGGCCTGTCAATTAAGGAGCCTTGCTCCTAGCTACGATGTCAAGATACAAGTCCTTCACTGTAAACCTTGAAACAAACTGTATCCATCAAGATTGGGATCCAGGGGAACATCAAAAGAGTGAGCATTGCACCACAGAACAGAGGCAATTTCCACTCTATTATTATTATAATAATCATTACTAGAGGTTCTTTATTCATTAGATGTGGACTATTAGATGGCTAAAATACATTAACTCTACAAGCAATACATTTCTGTTGTCATATACAGAATACTGCCCCTTTTTACCATAGTAAGATTTTGAATAAAACAATGCCTATGGAAAAGCAGATTTCAGAGCCTCAGCACTAACAGTTTTGCCTGTAAAACCTTTGTTCATTATAGTTGTAGACTTAACATTAGAATCTGACTCTTGATATGTCTTTGACATCATAATAAGATAAGATAAATTCATCTTTTTTTATATGTAAGAGATATCCAAAATAACTTCAGTCAACAGTTGTGAGGCTGTGTAGTAGCCAGTTAAAAGAGGCTTCTGGGCTGACCATTGTATAGCAAAGTTTGGCAAATTATCTATTTCACAATAGATGGTGTTTCAGTTTTAATGTGTCCAGAACCTGTCCTTAAAGACTTTTTCTGCAGTCTTTTCTGCAAGCCCATTCCAGTGGCTTGTTATTTCAGACAAAAATATTAGTATGTATTGAAAAAAATAATAATTAAAATAAAAACCTGGCGTGATAATCAGGTCTAACTGAGATCTCCCAGCTGCCACTTTTTCATGATCAGGATGATTTTTTGTCTAACTATTGGCAGTTCATATTTCCCAAATTATGTGATTTTTAGTGTTCAGTAGGTTTTTCAGTACAAAACAGTAGTTTGCTTAATTTGTAGTCACATATGCAAAGGTATTGATTTTTGTACTTTTTTTTTTATAGACTTATGCAACAAAATATTTTAAAAAGCAAAGATGGAATCATTAGCTTCATAATCTGCAGAATCTAGGCCCCTGTCACTTTTTTTGTGTAGTGTTATTTCCATTCAATTTTTTCAAGTTCTTCAAAGGTTATTAATTTGTGTTGCTTGTGGATGTTAGGAGGAGGTGTAAGTTATTGGTATGTCAATCACAATTACAATGAGTGAAACATCCAGCAAGGTCCAATTTATCTAAGGTTACTTTGGTTAATGTTTTGTTGTTGTATTTTTGTTCGGTTTTTTTGCGGATGAGTGGTGTTGGTTTTGGGTCTGTGAGGGTTTTGTTTGCTTGATTTTTTTTCTGGTTTTGTTTTTGTTGTTTTATGATTTGGGTTTTTTTTTGGTGGAGGGAGGTCAGAGTTCATTAACAGACTGGGTCAATTTCAGAAAGCTGTTTAGTTTTTTTTTTTATTTTTAACAGGTTGGAACCTAGTTCACATTCTAAATCAGGGACACATTGTACATTTACAAATAGAAAAACAACAGTCAGATTCACAGAGTTTCAGGACAAACTTGGCAGATTTTTTGCTTATTCCTGACAGTGTTGAAAATATTCTTGTTTTTTTATTTTTTTTTTCTGTGTCTACTAGGCCCAAAGCCAATATATACACTCACATATGCGGAATGCTTGATACAACCAGATGTTAAGAGATGAATTCTTCTAGTATTGGCATCTGGGCCTAGGTCTTTTCCCTTGGTATATTCCTCTCTTTGACTCCTTAATTTGTTCTGCTGCTGGCTGCTGTGACATCTGTTCAGCTGTCTGCAGGCTTGGCAAAATGCTGTTGTGCTTCCTTATCTTTCTGGATGTCAGATTTCTTTGATACTCTCAACAGCTTAAAAAAAATCAAATGTTATTTTGTTGTGCTTGTCAATAGAGTAAAGTATGGATTTGCTAAGTGAAAAGACTCCATCCCTATTTTTCTATTTGTTCATTGGAAAATATAGAATCTTTTCATGCATTTATATTTTCTTGCATAATTTACATGGAAAGTGTGTTTTGTTTGTTTGATTTTATTAATCTGTATCCATACTACATCTGCACTCACTACTTTTAAACAGAAGGAAAGAAAAAGAAAAGAACCTCACCACTTTAAAAGAAGACTTCTGTGATAACCCATTCATCATTTAAACAATTTCTCTTTAAACAAAATTCAGTGTGGTGGTATTTGTTGGCATGCTTTAATAATTGAATAAGGAAAAAATAATTATTATCTCCCACCTGAGGTGGGAGAAGGATGTGATGACACATTCAATAATTTGAAGTATTTTGCTGCTAAACTCATTTGTGATTAAAATTGCGTGATCCTTTTCTGTGGCAGGTGGTTTTGATAATCAAAAAACCTAGAATGTGTGTGAGGTTTTTATAGTCTTCAAGTGTATGACCAGCTTAATATAGGTTGCTACATTTGAAGTGATATTAAAGACTTATTTTCAATAAAAAATGAGTTGGATCCTGAACTCTTTTGGCTACTTGTTTCAAATGCCTTATGTTTGTATTTTTCTCAGCCTGAAATCTCTTTCTTTTTTAAGTGGGACTGAAGCACCTCTTGTTCCCCACTTCACTGCACACCAGAGCACAAGACTCTAGTGTTACAGACCCTCTTTCCTTTGGAATCTGTGATCACTTGAAGGCCGCAGTGACTCAGACAAGCTTCTTTGAAGCAAATGTTTAACTACAAACAAGAGCAGAGCAATCAGAAAAATAAAGGTTAAAGCAACAATTCTTAGTAGATATCAGTAATTCCTGTAAGACTTAAGTAGGTTTAATTTGAGTGTTTGAACTCTTTTGAGACTAGAGTTAGCGATTTCTTCTCATTGCTCTCTCAGCTACTGAAATGAAAGGCTTTGTTTCACTTCATTTAATAATAGACTTTCTTTTCTGTTTATTTACTGTTTATGGTTGTGGGAAAATCAGTTTTGAATGCATTGTCTCTGTACTTTATTTCTTGCATTATATTTTGAAACAGATCATTTAAATACTTGTTGCCCTTAAAGGAGAACCTTTTTCCCAGAAAGAATGTTTGTTATATCCACTTTCCTTTCAGATTTCAGGTTGAGTAGAAATGACAGTCTTATCTAACCTAATTCCAGAATCTTGGGAAATAGCAGGAAAAAAATAAACAACACCAAACAACTGATATCTGCATTTTAAGAATGAGACAATCTTTGGGACTAGACTAGAGAACAGGTATTCCATTTTAAAAAGGTAAAAAAATAATGTAAAAATGGGAGTATAACTTGGATTAGAATAGAAAAGAAATCCTCATAGTTTAGCATTATATGCATTCTGCTATAGACTCAGTATTATATTTGCATATATATTTTTTTTTCTGATCTTTTCTGAGAGTAATAAAAATACAAGTATTCATTATTTTGTGAGTCTTCAGCAGAAGAATACAGCTAAGGATACTTTATACTAGTTATGCCTGGGCATTGCAGCCAACAGATTTACCTTTGTGATAGGAAAAATTTATTAAAAAATATACATTATTCTTTGCATTGATAAGCAATGAAGATCTTAAGATGAACAAATTCAAAAAAGAACTTTTTATCTATTGATGCTCATATATTCCTCTTAAACTAACTGTAATAGATCTGATTTCAAAAGGAGGACTTGAGTAATGCTGCTATGTAGCCAACTTTCCTACGCTTCACACAGTCTAACATGATAATTTAAAGCATAGCATAAATCAGAAAAATATATTGAAAAACGTCATAGATAGAAAAATTAATCACTCGAGTGCTATCGGTCATGTACAACCCCAATACTAGCATTATATAAAAATATTAAAAATAGTTCATTTTGTCCATGCTACCTTGTGACACCGTTTATTTGAATAACTTACTTCTAGCAGAATCCTACACCAGTACATCAAATTAATAAAGGGTCTAGTTCATCCAACATAAAGCATAATATGGAGCTTTAACTAATTGTTATAAAGAGGGCCTCTGCATGCCAGTTGCCTTTCCCATTCAGTGTGCAGAGAATGTGGCAACTAAGCTATTTATTCTTATTCTACTTACTCTGTCATTACTTTATATTACATTAACTGCACACTAGCCACCCTGCACACTTAATCAGGTATGGGTCCTCTAAACCTCTGCATCATTAACTACTTGCCAAGAAGTCATTATTATCTGATTGCTGTTCAGCAGACTTTGTAAAATGAATTGCTGGTCTCAGGCAAATGACCACAACTCAGAGTTAGTGCATGTTTGAAATTTTGCTTTAATCTGTGATTGAAAGAGTAAGAAAATAACATTCAGAGTGGTACATCACCCACTGAATTATACTGTGACAGGAAAATGTGATCTCTGCAGCTAAACCTTCTGAAACTACATGAAGACTTTATATAGTCAAGGCAATGAGGTTTGTTTGTAGCAATCTCTGTTTAAAAACTGGGATTTTCTGTGTCCAGAACTATCTATCAGTTAAAATAGACTACAGACACAAAGACATTACAGAAGAATTTAATTAGGTAAAGAAATAGGTAAAATGAGTACCTTTTAATCTAAGAGGGATAAGGATGAAAAATGTCAAAACTCTAATCAAATCCTGGAACATTATTAGCGTAGTGCCTCAGCACTTTGGGAGCTGGTTACCAATAATAAAAACTGAGAAGAAAACCAAAAACTGAATCTGGTCTGCAGTGAATGTCTGTCTCCAGCTACTTAGTTACAATATTTGAATGAGTTAGTGTCTGAATGACTCGCTCACAGATTCAGTTTCTGGTCCTAGTTCAGATTTATATAAATGTGTATAATGTGTAAGTGAACTGGCGTGTATTACTTAAGATGTAAATATATATGATGGAGAGCTATTAAAAAAAATATTTTAAATAGAAACATAAAATTGAAAGTAAGAATTTTATTCCTACAAAAAATATATTCTGTGATCCTAAGGGTAAGAATCATGAAGTACATACAAAGAGCATATTTCAGTGCAGCAAGTCTCTCAGTGCTACATTTGTGTTAGATGTAAAGTCTTTGCACGGATTGGTGAATTCAAATTCAAACTTGTATTTTAAGTATTAGTAAGGTTATTCACATTCATAAGATTATTACTAATTAAAATCTGGATAAATAATAAATGCCATAAATTACATATTTAAGGAAAGGCTTAAAATTAACCAACACAGTTTAATCTCTGTATTTTATTCTTTTTTTTAATCCATAGAAATTCAACATGAAACAGAAAGGAAAAAGAAACTTTGCATAAAAATACACAAAAAGTATTCAAAAATAGGGTAAAATTTCCCAAGAATAGTTGGCATTTGACAAATCCTGGCATTGCTTGAGTGTTATGTGGACATTCTGACAACAGAATTATCTGAGATAATGCTATAACTTTATATATTGATATCATGTGAATGCATAATCACAGTCTAATGTGGCATGATGCTAACAGTAAAGATTTAGCTTTTTAAAAGGTAATGTATTCCTAGGTATGTACCTTTCTGTACCTACTAGTTTCATCCATCTATACAACTGTCAATGTCAGATGTACTAGGAAAGCTATGAAGGAATCAGACTGGAACAAGCTCATCCTTTATATGTTTATATTTTGCATGATTCTTGGATCTGTTACTCTGGCAGGAAATAAGATATCTCAAGGCAGAACAGTGTGACAGGCTTATCTGCCTGGCAGTTAAGTATGCCTGAGAGGGTGCTGTAAACAAAGGTCACATATTTAAGAAAAATATTTTTTCTCTTGTAAGAAATATTGAAAAGTCAATTTTTGTTGATATTTGACAAATATTCTTTTAAAATCATGTGATTCCAGAATATTATCCCTGCCCTCAGCATATTATTCCCCATTCTTTTACAGACAGGGACACTGGCATCCATAAATATCAGATGAGAAGGGATCTGAAATATCATCAGGATTTGTACTTTTGATTGAATTAACCTTTTGCTCTTTCTGTTATACTTTTGTACAGTACCAAGTTATATTTTTCATTGCAGTTAATTACAGCTTAAATTTCCAGTTCGTGATTTTTGAAGCAGGTTCAAGGCAGCATCTCTTGCACATATGCAAATTGTGATAAGAGATGTGAGTTCTTTATTTATGTAATGGTGAGTACCTCAACATCAGAAGAAAGTGATAAAAATTTGATTTTGGCACTACTTGTATACTTGTTTGCTGAGTGCAGAGATTTCACAATACAGAAAAGAAATAAAACACAAAGAACTACAAAGAAGACATTAAATGCAACATCAGAGAATGAAATTGTTTCTACTTCAAAAAAAGTACCTATGATGAATGTGGCAATTACTGTGAACAGACAAGGCAACAAATGAAAGACTTGGAGAATGGTGCAGATAGACATTCATGACAGATGTTATAAGGATGCCAAGGGACAGATTGCCAGACAAGTAAGTCAGAGAAGACACTGACAAATATACTGCAAGGGATAACTTTTCAAAGAAGGTCAGGAAAGAAGAAAAATGAGCTTATATAATGCAAATCTATACAAGTCTATGCTTAGCATCTTAAACAATTAAAAAGCAGTATTCAGGATGATAGAGAAAAGATACCATGCCAAGTAAAAGAAACATGTACACATGCCTTTATCCCAAATAATTGTTCCCTTTAATAAGCTCTACCGTACAAAATTACTTCACCTTTACAGAATTGCTAGAGCAATCAAGACCATAGGCATGCTTATTAGGATACAGAAGAGATATGCATCTCACAGTGTGGTTCAAAGGATGTAGTATTAAGCAACCTAAAATATCAGAAAAGACATTTTGAAGAGATGGTTGATATAAAGAACAGCACAGAAAAAGGTCATTATGCATTTCATCTTAATAAGAAAAATGCAAGGATCTGTGTTAAGGTTTTAGGAGTTAGATTTTATTGAAGCAAATTATGCAAGTTATATATCTTCTCTCCTCTGCCTCCCTCTCCCCTTCCACATACATGCTTATCACCTACATATTCAGGGTCCCATGTAAACACAGAAATCTATGCCAGTCACTTGGATAAAAAGTAGTCCTGTGTTCTGGACTTCAGTTTGACTTTGTTTAGCTGATTAATTTGAACTATCATCATATTCCAAATGCCTAAGGAGAGAGACCTTGGATCATACAGGGGAGGATTAAGTCCCATTAATGGAAAAGGTCTCCTTCCTAGGTATAGGGTAAAAAAAAAGGAATGATCAGTGTGGGAATAAGCAGTTGCCATGCTATATTGTACCATATCATAATAATCTGGCCAGTTTCAGTTTATCTCTAGGTAGATATCTATTAAAGTCAATATTTTTGGAAATTCTTATTTAAATTCCCTGATAATACACTTATAAGGGGTTACATCAATAAAAGTGAAGAGATAAATACTTAATATGCACCAAGTACTTATAATATAAGTATATGCAGTAACTGATGAATTCCATACCATTGTTTTGCATTTTTTACTTCTTGCATTGGAAAGCAAATCAATTGGGCTACTTGTCCATGCAAGCAACCCATGGTTGGGTTTGGGTTTTTTTTTTTTTCTTTTTGACCTTCTGTGAGTTATTCAACACTGGCCAAAATAAGAAACAAGATTTTGCATTATTTAGAGGATTGCTCAGATTTGATTAAGCTGTAATGAAATGAACATGCTCAGACCATTCCACTCTGGTTGTTTTGTCTCTGGTACAAACAAAACTAGACTTTGATGAAAGACAAGACAGTGAGAGAGATGGCACAAGATTTTTTTTCCCCATCCTTATGCACTTTTTGCACATGAATATATAAATGTACTCAGCTCCTACAAGAAATCTCTGGTTAACAAAAGCCCTTCACCAGATGAAAATAATTTCATAAGATTAAGATTGCAAAGGAATTTGTAATACTGACACTTCTTAGCTTGTCACACAGCTTTACTTTGCAATTTTCATATTTTGCGATTTTAGATTTCAGTTCAGTTCTTTTTTTGTATGAATCATGTATTGATATCTTTGTATATCTACATGTGCTTTCATAGTCTGTAAATATATGGCATAAAAAGAATTTCAAGAAATCACTGAGAAGTAAGGAGAACACAGAAAAAAAGAGAAAGAGCAAGGTAAAGCTAGATTCTTTTTCTTTTTCTTCAGAGCTTATTTACAAGGCTTCATTGTTTGAGCTGGTGAATTAAAAGCATCTTTCCCACAAAATCAAATTCTGTCATTCCTTCCTTCCTTCCTTCCTTCCTCCCTCCCTCCCTCCCTCCCTCCCTCCCTCCCTCCCTTCCTTCCTTCCTTCCTTCCTTCCTTCCTTCCTTCCTTCCTTCCTTCCTTCCTTCCTTCCTTCCTTCCTTCCTTCCTTCCTTCCTTCCTTCCTTCCTTCCTTCCTTCCTTCCTTCCTTCCTTCCTTCCTTCCTTCCTTCCTTCCTTCCTTCCTTCCTTCCTTCCTTCCTTCCGCCACTTCCTTCCTTCCGCCACTTCCTTCCTTCCGCCACTTCCTTCCTTCCGCCACTTCCTTCCTTCCGCCACTTCCTTCCTTCCTTCCTTCCTTCCTTCCTTCCTTCCTTCCTTCCTTCCTTCCTTCCTTCCTTCCTTCCTTCCTTCCGCCACTTCCTTCCTTCCGCCACTTCCTTCCTTCCGCCACTTCCTTCCTTCCTTTCCTTCCTTTCCTTCCTTTCCTTCCTTCCTTCCTTTCCTTCCTTCCTTCTCTCACTTCCTCTCAGACTGAAGTCATGCCTGAAGAATTAATTTGCAATGCTTCTGCAGTC
The DNA here is from genome assembly GCA_039654755.1 of Calcarius lapponicus. Classification (NCBI taxonomy): domain Eukaryota; kingdom Metazoa; phylum Chordata; class Aves; order Passeriformes; family Fringillidae; genus Calcarius; species Calcarius lapponicus. The sequence continues at coordinate 33,652,880 of CM077462.1, forward strand.
TCAAAAAAAAAAAAAAAAAAACAAAAAAAAAGGAAAAAGATATTTTTGTATCCAAAATATCCCACAGAAGTAATTTGCAGTTCCCATACAACAAATAACTTTTCATTCTTAAAGGTATTACATGAGACATGAAGAGACAGTAAATCATGAAAGGATAGTAAATAACTGCCTTTTTATTATTATATAATCAAAAAGTCATAAAACAATTAAGTTGTTATAAACCCATAGGGATAACTAAATCTATCTCCGTGATACTTGCAGGACCACCTAAAATAAAATTGCATGAGTAAGACCACAGTCCTTGATATTTTTCTGTTGAGTTAATCTATCTAAAGATAATATTATTTTCTGAATATTATTTTGCTTGTGAATGCATAATCTGTGCTGAAATAAAATTGAGAAATCTGAATGAGTAGTTGTTATTTTTGTAATATTAGCTGATTTGGTAGTTCAATTCTGAGATATTAAGTGAACAGCTACAGGAGAAGCTTTGACTCTTTGCTGGTTAACACATATAGTAAGTATGATAAAATATTTTTAGAAATATGTGAAAAGGCAGAAAGTTGTTTTTAAGCAACCACATGCAGGTGAAGAATTTTTATGATACAGTTACCAGAAGAACAGGACTGGACTGGAAGTGAAAATCATTAACAATTTATTTTTTACGATATAGAAAAAGTCAGCAAAAGGCTCTTGGATAAAATTGCTATATAATAGAAAGCAAAAGAAGGTTCTCCTTTTTTTTTTTTTTTTTTTTTGAGCAGAAGTGATCCTGCAAGTATTAAAAACAAATATTTGGTTAGGAGATAAAATGTCAGTCTGAACAGAGAAGACAGGGAAAACACATTTCTCAGCTAAAACAAGCATAAGAGAAACAATTAGAAAATGTCATCATTGCCCTGTTCCTCTACAAAGCAAACATGGAAAGATTTTTAATTACATCTTGATAAGTCAGTGAAATGAATGTGATTAAAATGAAACTATACCTACTAGTATAATATTTAGCAATTTTCAGTGAGAATCTCAAAGTAAATATCAAAGCAGGTCAAGAAATCAAGGAACAGTGTCTTCATTGCTGAAAAAGAAATGTTAACATATCGCTGTTCCTATGACCACTATCAATTTTGTTTAAAACAGATGCATTTTTTCAAATTGAAAGCTGCAGCTCAAAAGTGTGGGTTTTATGATTTTTTATTAGGAATATTCACCAGCAGCAGTCATTTAGGACCCTGAGATTCTTTTAAATGAATTGCCTCATCTTGATCACAGCATCCCCAAATTTATGAACACTTTATATGTTACTAAAGATATGATATAATATTTAACTGTAATCAGCTTGAGCAACGGTTGATATTAAAATCAAATAGTCTATTTGTTTTGTCAAGACAAAAAATCTTTCTCTTCTGACCAATTAACAGTGCTTGTTCTTTTGATTATTATTTAGAATGTATTTTTAGAAGGAAGAGCTGGAAGTATTTTGATAAATCCTTCCAGGATGACTTCTACTGATGCCATCACATCACAGGTTTTTTTAAATATTGGAAGACATTTTCTATTAACCCATTAATGATGGTAATAATGATAAAGATCAGATCTTTAAACTGATCACAGCAATACTTTCTCTAAATCACTCTATTTTTCTTTTTTGGTTTTGTTTGCTTGGGTTGATTTTTCTTCTGATCTCTGAACTTAAAGCTTTCAAAAGTTTAACACTGAAATGCTAGTTTATATATGCTGACAGTGTTAATCCTCTTAAAATAATCTCTTCAGCTGGCCCTTAAAATGTTACTGATTTTTTTCTTCATTTAAAATCATGAAATTGCCCTAGGATGTCCTTTTATATTTTTTTTCATCCTTATGTGTCTAATTACAGCCTGCAACTACCAAACATGCTTGAAGGCAAATACTCATAAGGATCCACAAACCTAGTAACTTTATAGCCTTTAATGAAATAATTATATCTATATGGTATGTGATACAGTTTCTTGGTGTCTAAAAGGATCTGTGTCCTCCAAGAAGTGAGTTTGTGAAGAAAGATTGAGAAATATTTGTATAATTGAAAATTACAGATGGTGTTGTCAAACTACAGCTGATACAATTTTTAATTAATACTTTACAAGACGAATCCTTCTCCCTTAATTTTGATATATGTTACAAAAATGTACAGGCATCTTCCCACATGACTCTGCCTGAAGAAGTGAAATGTTATTTTGGGTACGTTGGAGACCTGGTTTAAGGATAGCACCAGTTCAAAACATGGTTTAAACACATACCTTATTGTAAAGTAAAGTAGTAGTTAAGTTTAAATTGGTTTAATGTTCTGGTCTGTTTTTATCTCACCCAGCTCTAGGCACCAGTAGGTGCATAGTCTAAGCCAACTAAGCACCTCCTTTGTTTTTATTGCCAGTAAAATAAGTTATATCAGCTGAATAAACCCAGAGATGTGTTCACAGGTGTAGCTCATGCCCTGGCAGTGGAAGTGCAGCTTGAAATGACTGACATCCTCTGGTCCCTTGAGATCAAGGTAATGTCAGCAGGGGAGGTAACAGAACAGCAACAGATCTGCTGAGTAAAACAGTTGACTCTGAGCCCCAGATGTCCACAAGACATGGCTTTCAGGGATATCACCAGGAAACAGTCCAAGGTGGGGACAGTGGACTGAACACCCATCAGCAGATGGAGCACCATAGCTGTGTTTTGGAAGTGCAGCTTCCTCTTTAGTTTTCTACAACAGGATTATTTACTTCCACAGTGAAGTCAGTGAGGGCTCAGTACATGAAAGTGATTGGGAGACTTGCTGAGACTCGCTTCAGAAATATATCCTGATCCAAACTAGAACAGTAATGTAAACTAGAACAGAAACAGGTGCCTAATGTAACCAGATGGAAAACCACCTTGCTTTCCTAGTTTTACTTTGCTGAGGTGGAAAGGAAGAAATGAAAACAAGACCTGAGGTATGAGGTGGATAGTCTGAAAACTGTGGAGTGCTACCAATGTCCACTAACTTCCTGTGGACATTATATTAACATAGCAGTTCAATTCCCCTGAGCTGGCACTTAATAATGTCTTCATCTTACAGTTTTATCTCCAGACTTATAAACCATGATGTTAATTAAAAATAACTGACATAATTTCATTTTACCCTGGCATAATTTATTTCAGTTACAAAGCAAGACTCCAGTAGATATAAGAACATACTCCTCTGTTCTTCAAAATCCAGATCAGATTTTCATAACTGATAAAAATTGTATAGACTGACAAGAGCAGAACAATAAAATCCTTATATTATAAATTAGCTATATACATTTAATTTTATTTTTAAATATCTGTACATTTATATGTGATTTTCTCTAACTTAAATTCTTGTTTGTATGTGGGTAGTAAAATGCAACTTTATTATAACCTGCAAGGATAAAAAGCAAAATCTTCTAAAGAATCAGGTTTTATTAGATATCTCAGGAAAATAAAAAATATTTTTTTGCAACTAAAACATGGAAGAAAGTCTGAGGGTACTTCCTTTGCTCTTTTGCTGGCATAACAAGGCCTCTGAGGATGCAGCTCTTTGCAATCACTATTTTATTAAATGTCGGAAAGTGTAATGTTGAAGGCTCACATCGAAGGCTCATGTAATGTAGCTTACCTTACACACATAACCTTCACAAAAACATCTTCCAAATCCACTTGCTAAAAGATTTATGGCATCATGCAAGTTTTACACCAGTGAGTGCACTAACTGCTTTCTTTGATGCATCCCACAGGACTCATGCTGTCTGGAAAAAAGCCAAAGTATGGAGCAGCACGTAATCATCTCAACTGTAGGCTGGTTGGTAGAAAAAAAATTCTGTGGCACAGAAGATAAAATATTAAAATAGATGGAATTCTTAAGTCTAAAAGTTAAAAACCTTTCACATTTTGTGGTCTTTAACAAGCATTAAATTTTGCATATCAGGGTTCTTATAAATGGTATATTTCTTACTTGTCATTTAGTTCTGTCCATTTCCACACCTATAAGTTATAGATGCTTCTTGGCAAAGTAAATCATAAGTCTGAAAGAATACAATTATATAAAGCTTCTTAAAATGAAATTATTTTTGAAGCACCTACAAGAATTAGGGTCTCATATCTTCACTGATGATCATTAGCAGTACGTGTCTTCTTCTAGAGGCCTATGTGACTTGAAGATGAAATTATCAGGTTCATTGTTAAGAGAACTAAAAAATAGTTGTTTTAATTCAATTTACTGGATAAAATAAAAGTAATTTAGTAGTAAAGAAGACACAACTTAAAGCACAATCATGACAAGAGTTGCTGGAGATGCAGGAGCTCTTATTATTAATGAAATAAAATGCTCCTGTGACACTGAAATCAGGAAATAACATAGCTATAGAACGTCAAAACAAGAATGAAAAAATTCTACAAACATGATATTGCTATGAAGATAAATATAAATCAAAATACTATCAGTAAAACACATGAAAAATATAATTATTCAGAAATTCTTTGACTTACAATTAAGAAAACTATTATTAGTTTAAACTTGTTATTACAAATTGAACACAGGCCTTAACATTAACTTACTTTACTCTAAAACATGGTTGTACAGATGGTTTCTCTGACAACTCCTTTTTATTTGTTAAATCTTAAAAGACTCCTCTGATTTTTTTATTTTTAATTAAAAGAAATAAAATCCCATACATATGTATAGTTTGTGTCACTAACTGCCATGGCACAACACTAACTTCTGTGTCAGAAGAATTTAAATGGGATGTGAGTTATAAAAAGCACTGTTAGGGACCTAAACTGTTCATTTAGTTGAAAAATGCAAGTAACCCCTGCTCCTGTGGCTACAACAAAAAAAAAAACCCTGGAATTTATTTTTATGTGCTTAACCTAACCTTAGACTTCTGCACATGCACATTTACCTAATTTGGTTGCTGTCAGAAGGCTGCTTTCTGCGCACTCACCGTAGGAGAGTAGGACAACGAGAATATCCTGCTGCTTATCCTATGCTCCAGGTCAGTGGCCAAATTTGTTGGGAGACCTTTTTATTCTCTTGTATCATGCTTAAGATTATGAATATTTCCTGCATATTGACCTTATGCAGGATATTAACAATGCTATAAAATAGAATGCTCAAAAACATATTAGAAAAGAAAGCAAGACTGAGAAGTAAGCGACAGCATAAATCTACAAGACAGCTATCTGGTAATACAGACAGCTGTTTAGTGCTTCATCAGTGTTAGACCAAAGTTAATTTTCCTTAAATACAAAAGAAAAAAAAATACATTTTGGTTTGTGTTTCATCAGCGTTAGACCAAAGTTAAATTTCCTTAAATAAATCATAGTTTTACACTTTGAAAGAGACATGTCCTTCTTGGATTGACCTTAAATTTGGAGGTCTTAAGGCACCAAAATACAAAGTCAAGAATGCTAGCTCTCTGGAAAAAAATACTTTGTATTTTGAAGTAAGTGCAGTGTTTTTCCACCTGACAGTACATTAAATGGCTAGTTTCTATGCTGATAGACTGAAACTGTGGCTTAGATTTTTCTAAATTGCTGTGGTATAATGATAAGGTCACTACAATAACACAAATCAGTCTTGAAAAACCCCACCAGTCCTGTTCAGACTTAGTGGAAGGCTTCATGAGTTTTATACTTCAATATTAAAATACTATGCAAGAATATCTTGCGGTACTACCTTTGGGTGAATCTGAAATAGGAGTGCCAGTATTCTGAATCTATTGCATACAATTTATGTGTAAAAATGCCAATCACTTGTTTCTACCAATTGCTCACAACATTCATTCCTTCTGTTCCTCATTTCACTTATTTCACTTTTCTCTCCTGTGCCTAGGACCAAAATACTTCTCATGTGCTATTATAATTTTTTCCCAGTTTTATGTATTTCTCTGTTAGAAATAGATTAAAAAAAAAAAGAAAATAAAAGCTAAGGCAGTGGCATAGTGGAAAGGTTTCCTACCTGGCCAAAGTTAAAAAACAAATATAAGCTTTATCAAGTCTGTTGCCTTGAGATTTCAGCACGTTTCACGTTTCCAAGCTCAAGAGCTTACAGTAATAATCAGTTAAGGATATAAACTTATCTGAGACCAGAAGGAGCTTTGATGTTCACCCTGGAATAATCTCAAGGTGAGTACATTACAGTGCTCTGGCAATTAGGCACTTGAGGCTCATCTGAGCAATGCTAGCTTAAAGTATTTTAGCTCTGTCCCTCTTGAAGAATGAAATAGACTCACCTTACTGTACAAAGCTGTGAATATAGAGAATATTTTAAAAGCATATGTAACAAAAAAATTAATTATTTCCAATCTCTGAGCCAAACTCTGTTTTGTCAGTCTGATAATGTGATTCCAGAGAAAAGGAGAAACCTCATCTTCAGCCATAATGGAAGCACATTAAAAATATCTCATTAATGTTAAAGATTAAAATTTAAATGTTTTAAATTTTTCTTGTAGGAATATTTTAAACCATGAATATAATTTAACTATTTTGGTGTTCTGGTTTTTTTTATGAAATATTTTAAACATACAAAAATATTCATGTATATGTATGTATATATCTACAACAAGTATACAAATTATGATCAGGAATAGTAATTAAAAATGGATTGGCAGTACTTAGAGTATCACAAAATCATTAAGAATGGAAAAGACCTCCAAGGTCATTGAGTCCAACCTCTGAATAATCACCACCTTGTTGACTAAACCATAGCACTAAGTGCCATGTTCCTTGAACATCTGCAGGGATAGTGATTCCACCATCGCCCTGGGTAGTCCATTCCAACATTTGACAACCCTTCCCACGATGAATTCCTTCCTGATATCCAACCTGAACTTCCTTTGGAGGCTATGTCTTCTAATTCTGTTACTTGTTGCCTGGGAAAAGATGCCAACACCCACCTGGCTACCACCTCCTTTCAGGTAGTCTTAGAGAATGATAAGATCTCTCCTGAGCCTTCTTTTCTTCAGGCTAAACAGCCCCAGCTCCCTCATCCACTTCCCATATGATTTACACTTCTAGATCCTTAGACCAAAGGAAAAAAAAAAATAAAGGACACAAAAATTCAAAAGTATATAAACTAAGAAATAGAAACTTGTTTTTTGTTTTTTTTTCCTTTATTTTGCCACCAATTCTCATAAAAATGCAGTATACAGGTATGATATTTTATTTAGGTCACAGACCTCCTGTAGTTTCTTTTGGATTATATAGATTTCAATGTCCAGACCATCACTCAATCATGCATGTTATTCATACAGACCATATACAAAGATTAGGCTTTCACAGCATTCCTTAAGACTATTTACCAAAACACAGTTAAACTCTGAATCTTGTTGAGTTAGTTGAATAGGGACTAACTTTCTTTGTGACTTTCTTGTGTAGCAACTGAGGTTGGAAAAACTGAAATGAGGGGGAAGTGAGCTGGTAAAGAAATGGTCAGATTGTAAGAGCTGGGCTATGATCTAGGTCCACACAGCACAGAGCTGAGCCCAGCAAAAAAGCTGGTAGAGCATCTGTGATGTCAATGAGAAAGGACAAAAACTGGCACGGGAGAAGAGGAGAAACAAAACAACTGAGAAGTGTAAACACCTGAGACAGAAGAAGCAGGAGAGAAGGAGATCCACCATGGCAGAGCTCTTATTGGTGCTTGACAAAGCAGGATATATTCTGAAGGAACTGCACCCCATGGAGACACCCTATTGGAGCCAGGAAAAAGTGTGAGAAGGAAGGAGAGACAGAGAAAGAACTGTATGGTTAATACATATGGTTATGTATTAACCATAACTCCTCAACTCCAAGCCTCCTGTGTTCTTGAAGAGGATTGGAGGTGTGAAGAATAATTGGGAATAAAAAAAGGAAGCTGAACCTGGGAAAGAGAGGAGATAAGACATTGTTTTAATATTTTTGTCCTGGGCTGCATCCTAAGCATTGTGACCAGCAGGTTGAGGGAGGTGATTCTGCCCCTCTACTCCACTCTTGCGAAATTCCACCTGGAGTGCTGCATCCAGTTCCATGGTTCCCAATATAAGGAGGACATGGATCTCTTAGAGCAACTCCAGAGAAAGGCTAGAATGATGATCACAGGGCTAGAGCACCTCTCCGTGAAGGCAGGCTGAGAAAGTTTTGATTGTTCAGCCTGGAGAAGTCAAGTCTCTGGAGAAACCTCATTGCAGCCTTTTAGTATCTAAAGGGAGCCTACAAGAATGACGGAGAGAGACTTTTTACATGGATGGATAGTGATAAGAGGAAATAGCTTAACATCAACAAAGGATAGATTTTAATTAGATATAGGGAAGAAATTATTTACTGGGAGGGTAGTGAGGCACTGGAATAGGTTGCTCAGACAAGTTGTGGAGGCCCTATCCCTGGAAGATCAAGGCCAGGCTGGATGAGGATTTGAGCAAGCTGGTATAGAGGAAGGTGTCCTCACACATGGCAGGTGGAGTTGGGTCTTTAGAGTTCAATTCCAACCCAAATAATTTTATGATTCTATGATAGTTTTCTCATTTCTTGCTATCCAAATCTATTGGATTGCCAAAGTTATATTGATTTTCTCCAAAGTCAAGTGGGTTCTACTAGCAACAGTGACTGATTAGTGACTTCTCTGTCTTTATCTTGACCCAGAAGCTTTTTAACCCTGTTTACTCCACTTGTCCTGCTGAGGAGTGACCACCTAAGGGGGTGTTTAGGTATTAGCCAAGGTTATCTTAAAACACTGAAGCAATGGCAAGTTTCTGCTAAATGGTCAGAAAAAGAAAGGTGGAAGAGCATTGGCTGAGCACAGCTGAGACTGGCAAATTGACTGGAATGCAATAAATGTAGCACTGGTTGATGAGGCATGCTATGTTTATCAAGTGTCTTCTTGAGTTTGAATGAATGGGGCTTTTATGCTTATCTGATCATCTCTAGCTGTTGAGCTATATCAGCAGCAGACACGGTTTTATAGGCAATAGGACTGCCTAATAGCAAGTCAGGAAAGTAATGAATTTAATGATTGATATGTTTATGCAGGCTTACCATTTATCTCCAATAATGGGTGTGAGAGAAAATTTGTCTTATGCATGATCAGGTGCAATGAATGGAACTGGAGAAGCATCTTTTTATGCCATCATAAGGGCGGTGTACCTCACCTGCGTGCAGTCTACCCATTAAATGAAAGAAATTAGTAGCACAGGGTTTTTTGAGAACAAATCTGTCAGGGAAGTTTCAGACAATATTAGGAAGTATTTCTTTACCAACAGGGTGGTTAAACACTGGAACAGCCTCCCTAGAGAGGTGGTTAATGCCCCAAGCCTGTCAATGTTCACAAGGCATTTGGACAGTGTCTTTAACATGCTTTAGCTTTTAGCCCTGAAGAGGATAGGCAGTTAGACTAGATGACTGTTGTAGGTTCCTTCCTAAAGAAAAGGTTCTATTCTATTCTGTTCTAGAGTCATCCTAATTCACTGCTGTTTAGCTCCAGTGAAGACAGATCATAGTAACATGTCCCAGATTTTTGTATGAACGGAACATTAAAAATTATCAGTGTGTATATGTCTATATATCTGTACATTTATATATTAATGTGCAACTAGATAGATAGATGACCAGCATTTAACCCATGTATTCCAAAAGTATGGGATGTGCTGTAGTTTGAAATTAAATGGTAGAAAAATAGAATTTCTTATGTTTATTCTAGTGATGACGATCTGCTTCACATTACTGAACATGGCTGTGGTTATTTACCTTATCATCCTCCACAAATGTCATATGAAAGGCAATTACTGTTCTAAGGTAATTGCACAATGGTCATTGGAAAGAAGATTTTGGCTGAATCAGTCCTTTATATTTGTGCTACTATTATAGCATAAGTTCACAGCCCTCTTGGCCACTTTCTGATAATCAATTTTCTCTGTTCCTTATACTTGTTGTTTATTTTTCTATCTCTTTGATATGAATTCAACTTCTATCATTAAAATAAAATTAAAAAGAGGATGTTTATTGCTCTTAATCCCCAGAATCAGACAAAACAGAACCAGGCTTTCTTAAGCCTTAAAATAAAAAAGCAAAGTACATGGACTTGATTTTTTTAGTTTAGGTAGTTCTAATCTTTTCAAAATAATTCGGAACACATATTTATGATATTTTTTGTTGTCGTGCTATTCTGAATACTCTGAGTTTGGATTGTAGCTTTTTTTCCACAGAGACAGCTGAAGAAAGAGCTTGGAATTTAGCTTCTGATGTCTGTTGGAAGGTAATTTGCAACTTTTTTGAAAATGTCATGAAACTCCTGATGGCATCTGGTACTGTGATACCATGTCAGCATTGTGATTTTCATCTTCCACATAACATTGTCTGAAATGCAGGTGTATTTTTTTTTGTTTGTTTGAAAAAGAGGAACAAAGTTCATTTTATCATGACATTGCCCTTTTCTGTTCTTGTATCAAAGTTCAATGCGCTCATTTCAGTTATAACTGGAAAAATGCCTAGTGGTGTTTGCAGAGGTTATGGAAGACCCCCATAAGGAGACACACACAAATACACACACATATATATTTGTGTGTTGCCTATAAGTAGCCCATGACTACCTAAAAAAGGAGGTGAAGCCTGAAAGATTTTCCTTAAGAAACTTCCAATTGCACTCAGCTTCTCTGTGCGTACAATGAATTTGGGCACATGATTCATTTGTGGTAGTATTGACCACTCACACTTTGGCTGTACATACAGTGCATGCATAATTCACTGTGGGATGCCTCTAGGCAATAGACTCTCCCACACTACTGGTTATAGCTGGTTATCATACAATATTTCTCATTATGGTGCCTAAAGAACTATATCTGAATGTTTTGCACGTGATGTCTGACTGTATATTTCCATTCTGAAAGACAACTCATATGAACTGAAGAGTCCTTGACTAGATTTATTAAGGGGAAGATATCTAAATATTTATGCTCATATCTGAACACTTTGGTGGTCTGAAGTCCATTTTTAGGAAGTATAAAGCAGAAGAATTTGTTCAAACTCATACTGTTCTTCTGTGTATGTTTAGTTTGCAGTTTTCCTGTCTCTCTACTGACATACCCATGATATTCTGTTCACAATAGGGGCAGATTTCAGCACAAAAACTCACATGATGAGGATACACAGAAAATTATACATGATTCTTAAAATATACCAAATTGATAGTAGATAGATTTGTGGAAGTTTTTATTACATCTAAAATACCTAATTTACATGGAGAGACTTCAAATTTTTGAAGTTTCAAACATTATTATTGTTGAAAATAAACTTTCAAAAATTAAAATCTATGTATTACAGGAATACCTAGTGAACATGTGTTTTTCAAAACAATGGTAGATTAAACAAACTCTAAAAGGCAGTTTCTCTCTTCAGATGTACTTTGAGGGACAGCAATATTTTCTAAATTCTGCTAAAACTACTGACATCAATGAAACAACAGAAGATCTCTGGAAAAAGTGATGAAAATTAAGCCCCAGGAGTCAATATAACCATATGGGAAGGAAGTATTATTGATATGCAGCATGATAGAGTTTTTTGCTTGGACAGTGTCCAGACTTCTACTGGTACAGCTGACAGAATTTTAGGGCTGAAGTACAAAGTCATATTGGGATGGTTGCTCAATTGTTCGCAGTCTGACAGGTTGTAATCAAGCATGTTTTTTTCCTGATTTTTCCTGTTGTTCCTATTTTTTAGTTCTCAAAAAAGAAAAGTAACATTTGTTTGAATCAGGTATAAGTTCCACAGAAGGAATCCAGATGTTCAAGTTTCAATAGCACCATTTAAGATGGATGAGAATGTAAAAAGTTAAACCTTTACACCAAAAATAAAATTTTAAAAAAATGGCTGCTGAGAAGATCTGTAGCCTCTTGGGGAGACAAACTGCCTGTTCAATCTGAAGTGGCATCATTAAAATATAAAAGGCTGAAACAGATTCCATTGTGTGGAATCATTATAAGTATCTCAGAAGTTTCTTAAATAGTTTTTAAAAAGTGAAACATTTTTAAGTTAGATTATATAAATAAAAAATAAAAAAATCAGAAAAACCCAACTCTTGGAAGTGCTATTGGATTTATGGATTTGACAGATCTAGTATTAAAACAACAGTGTATACCAAATAAAAAGAGTTCTGTTTATACTGTACTGGGGACGTAAATTCAGTTTTTACCTTTGGGCTTCAACACCATCAAAATGAAAGCCCTGTCTCTCACTCACAAATCTTTAAACTCACAGTCCTTTGATTAATATAGCAATAGAGCTATGGGTACTGAAAACACAACATTGCAGCTGTCAGGAGATTCTGAGATGAGCATTAACCACTTCATCTTGAGGAATTTTACTGATATTCAATAAATTGAGTCCATTCATTAAATCTGGTTTAAAATCTCTTCATTTTTAGAGTTACTCAGGAGGTTACCTCTCCTAGGTTTTCTAGTGCTTAGATGTACACCTGGTGTGCCTCTGTATATGAACAGGACAGGGAACCAAAACTTAAATGTTACAAATGCACACAATATATTTTATGGTGTGCACCCTTATAAAAGTAAATGCTAACTCAGGAGATGCTTTGAAAATGTATTATTCTTGCTTCACTCATTTAAAAGCAGTGAGGGAGATGGTTAATATTGGTTTGGTTGTTACTTTCTTGTTAAAAACAGGGAAGTCACATAAACTTTTTGTTGACTTTACTATTTGTATTCAGATTAAAAGTATGAAAAACAGAACAAAACAAAAAATAAACAAAAAAAGCCCCCAAAACACAACAGGAATTTAGGTGCTTATGTTTGTTATATAGCCATGGAAGACAGGTAAGAACATTGAGGCTTTCAAGGGGAGATCTTATCTGCCTAATTGATTAAGAATCTCTGGGAGGCTTCAGAACCACTTACTGACCCCAACAGACCGTACAATGAACTCTACCCTAGGCACTTAATAAAAAGCCTAGACACAGATTCATGAACAGGAGTTTCAGTGCTTCCATCAGCGCAGGAGACCAAAATATCAAATTCCTGTCTAAAGCCAGTAACTTGTGTTGCCAACGGCACACACTTTATAGCGAGTAGCCTACTGTTTAGAGGACTTGCACAGAAAGTGGGAGATCTAGATTTCACACCCTTCTCCACATATGAGTGACAGAGATGTGCTCCCACCCCCCAGGAAAATTAGTCTTGGTTTAGATGGTTTTTCAAAGTTTGACTACTTAATGTCTTTAATTGCTGTTCAGGTCATGAGAACACAATGGCATATTAAACTGACAATTAAGCATAAACTTCTACACTGTGTGTCATAATTTATTACACCTAATGTCTCTCATTTCTTCACTCCCATACATGCTCAGCCAAGTGACTCTTCTGATTCAGGTGCATAAGCTGCTCCCAACTCTTCCAACCCTCACAAAAACTATGTACCACTTGCTAGAAACTGTGAAGTGTAACAAGGAAAGGGGCTTTGCATTCAATCCATTGCCACTGTGTTCTTTTCCTAAGTGAATGTTAATTGTCATTCTTGGACATAAGAAGCAAAGCTAAGAGGAACTGGGTGGCTTGGTAACCAGTGTGGCTATTCCTATGTTTTCAAGAAAAGGATAGCTCTCCTAGAACTATTCAAGTCCCGAGAGGGGACATGAAGAACATGTATTATATGCAAGACTGCAAACCAAAAGAAACAAAGCAATTATATCCTAATTTCTTTCTAGTAATCCATAAGTATGACAAAGGCTCAGGCTGCCTTATTTTGGTTATTTCCACTGAGGCATTATTGTTGTTGCTTTCATCTTTTTCATGCACAAGAAATTCATGCTCAATTTAAATCTGTAATTGATGTGATCATACTCTGTATTCTAACAAAACCTGTTTTCTTAAGCCTTCTATCAGAAGTACAGTTCTCTTGAGAATTTTCCTCTCCTTCTTCATAAAAGATCAGAAGAGAATCCATCTGTATATTACTGACTTCAGGGGATCATATATAAATTCACTATCACAAGAAATTTGTAGTAAATCTACCTTTTTAATTCCATTTTCTCATGAGTACATAGGCAGTGTTAACCATTTAAAAAGCAAGTGATCTGAAAAAAAAATAACATGTTTTTCTTTCCAGGTTTGGTAAAGAATTTCTGGAGAACACTGTTATTCTAATGCAGGCATTTGAATGGAAACAAGGTAAGTCTGCACATGCAAAGTCTAATTACTATGATAAAATCATTCCATAGTATTTGCTTTATTATACTGGCTTATTTCAAAAACTATAGAAAGTAACTCTCTTCTCTGATAGGCATCCCTCTATGAGTTGATAGAGATGACTCCTTTATTCTGGCAAAACTGATTTTTTTTTCTCCTATTATTTTTGTTCTACTAGGAGGAGGAGGTACAGACAACATATTTAGTCCCTGAAATTTGTGCTAAAGAAATCTGAAAGTTATTTACTGCAAAACAGCCTCTCTATCTCATATTGTAGACACAATTGTGTGTTTATATTTTACCATTGTTTAAAGCATAGTACTGAAGAATTTTCAGCAGGAGGGGAAAATATTGTTAAGAAGGTACTTCAGATAAGTGGACTGAAAATTTCACTTCCATTTTTACTCAACTGGGAGGTTTTGAAATTACATGACCAAACTTAAAGAGGACAAAACAAATACTCCAAGAAAAACCCTTGAAAGAAAATTATCAACCATAGATACCACCAGGCCCTGCCACCAATATTCATATGTATATTGTGTGAATATTTGTAGGTGACTGCTTATTTTTTGACATCTAAATTTTACCAGCTATTTAGTTTTTTTCAAAATATTTCTCAGCTGAGTATTTAGAAGAGTGAAAGGATTGCACTGTTGACAGAATTAATCTACATGCAATTTTCTGGGTTTCTGCCCTCTAATAACATGCCCAACAACATGAAAGTTAGATAACTGGAATGGATTCATTCTACAATAAAAGATTAGTGAAGTTCTATAAATTGAGCTTGTTTTGTTTCTCCATCCCCTCTTCCCCTCCCCAGATGAACTAATATGTTTCAACAAGGTATTAGTTTACAAAACTTTTATAAATGTCAAATGGGCTACCAGTTATTAAACTTTAATTTTATGAAGCTTTACAAGTAAGGAAAAAGAGAATCTGTAAGTCCACCAGATTTTGTGAGCCATTTCAAACGTTAGTGAACTATCATTCCCAATAACATTAAACTGCCTCTTTTTTTCTTTTATTTTCCAAGCCAGAATAGGGACCAGTGGAGTTTTGAACTGTTGAAAAATAAAAATTAAACCAATAGGTCTGTAATTTTTTCAAAGCTCTATGTTTTAAGATACTATAAGGAAAAACGTTTATGCTCTGAGTTGGATATGTTTACCTTCGTTGAAGGGTAGACAATGTTTCATCAAGATTTTAAAACTCATCCTCCTATTAGCTATTTTAATAGAATATTTTACGTTCTTTTTTGTTGCTCTTATTCTAAGGAAGTATATGTGATAGAGAGAATCAGCTAATTCTAACACTTCTCAATCTTAGAGTAAAACCTCTTTTGCCCTGCAGAATTTTGATATACAGATAGATTTTACTATTCTGAATTGCACATGCGCAGGTACATATATTCACCCACAGTTCACAGTAAGAACAATGTGAAAGGCAGGGAAAAGAAGGGTGCCAAAGAGAAGGGAGAGGCAAATGGAGCGGGATATGGGAAGAGACAGGGGACATACTTGAAATATCTGTTCAACTTGAACACCATATTCAGTCTTTGGGAACCATGTAATGATAATAAAATATTATATCATAAGACAAACTTAGGTTTAATTGCCAATATGTTTATCTCAATGGAGAATATATGCAAAATATTTAAAAATAATGAATAATTTAATGTTATCTTTATTAATATTTGTAATACAATATTGTCTTGTGATAATGGTTCTCCCTTATTTTTTTCTACTTCTTTGTCTTCTAGTAGTGAAAACATTTGAGAAAGAGATGGAGTTAAAGCCCTTGACTAAATACTGGTGTCTGTATCAAGGAATACTCTTTCTCTCAGCTTTTATTATTTCATAAAACCTGGCAGAAATAAAAAAAATTATACTGGGAAAATGATCTTTTCCTTTGTTTCTGAGAGAACTCTTAAAAAGGATAGGAATTTTAATAATTGTGTACAATGAATATAATACTTCA
This sequence comes from Calcarius lapponicus, assembly GCA_039654755.1. NCBI lineage: Eukaryota > Metazoa > Chordata > Aves > Passeriformes > Fringillidae > Calcarius > Calcarius lapponicus. The sequence continues at coordinate 33,669,046 of CM077462.1, forward strand.
AAATCAGTTGACTGAAAATTAGAAAGAAAATAAATATTGTTCTTTTCCAATGCAACTACTCATATTAATTAAAATATTAAATAATTAAAATATACTCATTGAAATATACAAAGTAGCCATATGTTCTGAGGGAAAGAAAATTTTTCTTACTTATAAAAGTCCTTCAGCATAATGACAGACGTACACAAGTGAGATATCATCAATGTCTAAGGTCCATTGCATCAGTGAGCTTTGTCCTCTGGAGATGCACATTCAAATATAGCCTCAGGTCACATAGATAATGAATTTGGTGGTTTCATTCTGACTCACAGTAAATAATGTACTTTAACTAAAGACAATCCACACAGTTTGCCAGAAGTAAAGAAAGATTATCAAATGAGATTGAGGTAGATTGTTTAAACTGTAAAATAAACTTTAGAGGATTACTTCAGGCACCTCATTCCAGAACTTGACTTTTTATCAGGAGTTACTACATCAGAAGGAAAGCATAAAGAAAATTTTAAATGTGTGTATATAAATATTTATTAGAGTTTTGGAACTCGAAGGACCATTATTATTAACCACGGTAATAACTTCAAATACCAAGGCCTTCTGATTAACTATTTCTTAATTCTTACAAAATTTTGTTAACTCTGTTTTTACAATCTAGTTATATCTCAAAAAAACCCTAAAGTAAATAATTTAAAATTAGAATTTTACAGGCAATAAATGAGAAACAATATGTAAATTTTTTTACTATCTATTACTTACCAATTACTCATAGCTGAAATATATATTGTACACAAAAGATAACAGCATGAATAAATTATTGATTATAATTTAATCAGTATATAATAATAGCTTTTTTCATCATACGCCTATTAACTGCATTATTCAATTCAGATATTGTAAAAGTTTTGCAAAAGGCAGGCTTTTCTAAATATTTTATTGCTAAATATTTTCCCTCTTCCATTTTTCTTAACTGGCTCACCTGATCTGTAAATTGAGATAGTTTTGTTATTTTTTTTTTTTTTAGGAAGAAAAATAGCAACTGTTGATCAAAGTCTGTTAAGATTTGTAAATTATGTTTTAGTTATTATTACTGTAATCCAGTAATCAGGAAACGATTATTGGGAGTTTGTCTGTTGACAGGGGTCCTTTTGGTCTGGAATATCCCTTTGGTCAGATAGGAGCAGCTGCACCAGCTGTGTCCCCTCCCAGCTCCTTGTGCACACCAGGCCTCCTTGGTGGGGTGGGGTGGGAAGCAGAAAAGGCCTCGAGGCTGTGCAAGCCCTGCTCAGCCACAGCAGGAGCACCCCTGGGCTCCCAACACTGTTTAGAGCACAAATCCAAAACACAGCCCCACACCAGGTTAACCCTGCCCTAGCCCCAACCAGCACAAATTGCTCTGTGTGTCTTGCAAAAGGTTAGTTGTTTTTTGTGGGTTGCTCTCTTTTCCTTTTTCATTATTTTCCTTGATGATGACAGTGCTATTTTTTTAGCTAGTGTAATTTTTTTGACTTCCAAGAGAAGTATTTCACTAGTGTGGAAAATACCAGTCATGGTAACTTAGAGGCTTTAACATCAGATGATTCTATGTTCACTGCTATCACATAAAACATTTCAACAACTAAGACAGAAGTGACTATAGGAATACAGGTAAGAAAGAATTCTCAAAGGAAGTCTGTCTCCACAACAATCTCTACAATCAAGTTTACCATCTTAAAAATCACCCCATCTGCTCAGCACAATCTGTCTTAATTTGTCACTTTGTTAATAGCATCAAGGCACTGCCATGGTAAAATACCACGCAGTCTGAGAGACAGACAACAACTGCAGGATTTTAACAATTATAGTTTAATTTTAATATTTTCTTTACAGAAAGTAAAGGTGGCGATTGTTTTTCATAAATTATATAATAAGAATGATTGACAGGATTATGAATATATTTTAAATTTTATTAATATAGGTACACAAAATGGCATACAGCTGAATGATCCACTGTCAATACTGATTTTTTTAAACAGTTTATTTATGTACCCACTTTGTTCCCTCTTAGACTAAAATGGCACTAAAAATCTGCTTAACAAGGTCTGTGTGCAACCAACATACCACAATGGATATTTCTTGTAGTGGACTAAAATTACGAAACACTATCAAATTTGGTTTTACTGAAATTTGCTCATTCTTTAAGTCCAGACAAAGAATAACCTTTTTTTTTTAACACAATCATTGTTTGAAGGTAAATGTTTTGCACTTTCTTTGCTGGAGAGGAATAATTCTATTATATGTAGTTAATTGATTGACCTTTGAAGAACTTCTAAAAAATCAATTTCAATAAATCATTTCCATTAAAATTTATGCTTACTTTATCTTTGTTCAATATATATGTTGCTGTTCTAGTTCACCTTTGCTACGTAAGAACAGAGTTGAAACTTGTTCTGGGTACACCTTGACATCAATCAACGTTTAATTTTTTACCCTTTTACTAAGCTTTTTCCTCCTCTCTTCTCATGTCGTTTTTCTTTTCTTAGAAGTATAAAGCTTTCTCAACTTCCTCTGCACAAAATGTTCCCAGGATTTGAATGAATGGAGATTTGGGTGCACAGAGGTGGGAAAATCACTCTAAAAGCTATCAATTAAGTTTGAACTTAGAAATGAAATATTTCTTAGTGCTATGATTAGAAAATAAGAAAAAGAAGCAATGAAAGCAAGTATAATACTGAATTGATAAATATATACAAGTATATGTGCATGTGCAAATATTCTGCACCTCATAAAAGTCACAAACAAACCCAAAAAGATTTCTAAGATTCCAAACTATGGGAGTCAAAACTGAACAGATGTCTGTGCAGGTGATTTTACTGTGCATGAACTTCATGGACAACTAATTCCTATCATTGCAGGAGCTAATTTTCCACTCCAAGATTTTTGCTTCCAAAACTAATCTAGTGGGCATATAGCCCAAGAAAACACAAAATAATATTTGTCATTATTTTTATGGATTCAAGATGTTATACTGGGCATGAAAATAAATACCTGATGTAAATAAGTAAATAATCCAATCAAGTCGGACAAATAACATGACCAGTAACATGATTTTCCCTATTTAATACTTATCCAATGGTTTACTACCACTTGTACAAAAACATTCTGATATAGTAACGTTTTTGTTGTCAAAAAATCTTCAAAAACTGAAAAGTGCAATGTCCTGAATTATCAACAAAGGAAGTATTACACTATAGCAAACCAAGTCGGATTGTTCTATCCATTGAAATGAATCACTTAGGAAAGAAGAATTATGGTTAGTTCTGTGTGGGTTTTCTTGAGATTGTTTGTTTGTTTTTAACAGATTTAAAGCACTCAGTTCTTCTTTCTAAACCAGTCTGTGAAAATTAGAAGTTCCCAAAACTTTGATAGTTCTCAAATGCTTGATCATTTAGAATATGATTTAGGAAAACTCTGGAATTTAAAAACAAACAAAAAAACAACCAACCAAAAAAAAAAAAACCACCAAAAAAAACCCCCCAAAAAACCCAACAACAACAAAAAACAAAACAAAAAAACCAAACAAACAAACAACAAAAAAAAACCCAACCAAAACCAACCAGAATTAAATAAGGTGTTTTATTTTCCTTTGGTCTTGCACTGCCATCTTAGCCATTGGAATACTTCACATGGAAACTCTCCTCCTGACTTGTGCAGTTTGTTTTAGGTAACATATTGCAGCTACTTCTTATGGGTTTGAAAAAGCTATGGAGAATTTGGATATTTGTGAATGATAAAAACAGAAATGAGAATTTCCCATCATCGAACAATCAAGTTGCAAATCTAAAAATAGGATAAGAGAGTATTTCCATACTATTTTTTCTTCCATAAATACATGGCTATTTTATCATGGCATGATTTAAATGACTTACCTAGATGCACTGATAAAGTAACAACTTTATCAACTACAATAATACCTAGAAATATCGAGAGATATCATTCTGCATATACATTTTCAAATTTTAACAATGAATTCTAACATTAATAAATTAATATTAAAATGAAAGCACCATGAAAATAACAGAGAAAATTATTCCATTTAATCCAGAAGTGACATCTGGGTATAAATTTTCTATCATACTTTAGTTTATTTTCATGCACCTCTCCTGTAAGTTTCAAAAAAGAAATATTGGGAGTTTGTCTGTGCTTAATGTGAAGCACTAGCAGAGAACGTCAGAGGGAAAAAAAATCTGAAGATACCAAAAGGAACATCTGAGGGAACAATTTCTTCTATCTTCAAGTTATTTCATGTTTAAAAAAAGTAGATGAGAAATGCTGTTCAAAAGAGTTATTTACCATACTGAATCTGGGTGGAAAGATGTGTGAAAAGCAGCATTACTCTTTGAGATGCAATACCTTTAACTGTTGGGAAATTTTTCCTGAAAATTATTGAGTCTTGCCCTAGCTCACCTACAGATTAGTTGTACCTCAAGGATGTTATACAAGGCAAATGAATTGGCTGCTTCTAACTTACTTTGTAGAACCTGTCACCTCTTTTCTTCCTGAAAAAAAAAATGTTTCTTCTTGAAATATTTTTTCTCAGCCTCTGTTGAAGTTTCTATTTTTTTTCACAGAATATTGCTTTATTTTAATCTTATTTTCAAGGTTATTCCATTCTATTTTTTGTAGTCTTCCCTTTTCTTGCTTATTATTTTAGTTATTCTAACTCTCCTTTTCCTTTATATTTAATGCAATGAGACTATTTCTTTTATTCTTTTTATTACTTCTGGCATTTTCTTTGTTATTCACACAACACACTGTTCATTAGTTTTCTCATTTATTTCTTGCTCACAATAAATTTATAGAAAGAGGATACATATAACTGTCAGCATAATATTAATTTTGTTTTGAACAACTCATATTTCCCCTATGTCCTCTCTCTGTCTGTCTTTCATTTGGTTCAATCAATACTGTTCTCTGCTTGTTTTTTCTCCAAACTATTTTCTGATATCTTCATAAAGTTTTCTTACTAATCTTTTCTGATAGAATTTTCATACCCAGACTGTAAAATATGCCTGGCAAAGGATGTGAATAAATACAAAAAACTGCACATAAAATAAATGGTCAATGCACAGGTACTAAAATAATCACCTGTCTGTGCATATGAGTACCTGATAAGTTTGAAACCTACACTTTATAGCTCATCGTTATTTTTTCTGTTTCTTCTACAAATATTTTTTTCTGTCACAGAAATCTGCACCACTGTACAGCTGTTTTCTGTCCTCTAGGCTGTAAAAAAAACTTAGGTACTTAGATTACATGCTTAGATCTATAACCAACCAGATTAATTCTTCCTTAAGGTTGTAATAAAAATTCTTCTGAGACCAAAAGATACAGAGTAGTATTTGCTGTAGGAAATAGCAGGGGACCTGACATTGCATAATTTCTAGAGAGGAAACCTCCCTGTATTGTATTTAAATATTCAAATATGTTGGTATATTATGTATTAACGGTAAATAAACCAGTAAATAATAGTTTAAATTACACTTCACAAGAAGTATGTAGACCTTTAGAAAACAATAGCAAAACCACATAGAAATTCCACAGATTTCAGTAATAAAGAGCTTTGGAAAGTTGAAATAGATTGCCTGGACAATCTGTGCAATTTCTGTCACTCAAAGTCTTTGAGAACCAGTTTGACTCATATCTGTCAGGCATGACATTAGTGTAAATAGTCCTGCTGTAGGGCAGAGGGATGGACTCAATGACCTCCTGAGATCCCCTATATCCTTCTCATTCTGTAATTAAATTCCCAGAGATCTGCTCACACTATCCAACATGCTCAGATTTTACTGAGTCCAGTCAAAACCAGCAGTGTAGGAGGAATTTGTTACATTGTCACAGACTATTACTAAGAATGCTAATTAAATAAAATTGATGGGGCACAGTTTCTAAGTTAATCTATAAAGGTGCGCATTACATGTCTTGCTGAAGCTTAGGTATCTTATAATCAAATGTTTATATCCATTTGATCAGAAGGAAAACAGACATGAAAGCATTTTTTTCATATAATGAATATTACATTCCCCGGTGAGAGAAAAATACTGAATTTGTGTTCCCTGATTTATTTCTGAGCCCCCTGTCTTATTGCTTGGTGACTGACAAATGGTAATACAGAGGGGTTACACCTAACAGAGTGAACCAGTCTGTATAAAGGAGCATTCCAAATATCTGCTTGTTTGTACATTCAAATTGTTCAGAGTGGCCCTAGGGCAGTATATGGATGAGCAAGACAGAACTCTCCCAAACAACTTCTGAGTAAGGTCATAGCTTGGGACCAGTCCCAAAATTGAATTTGAACATTATCCAGGCTGTAAAATCTAAACTTTCAACCACTCTCAGCTTCAGCTCTGAAAGCTTCCTACCTCCATCAATTATATAGTGTTAATGAAATTAAATGAAAGTAAAATTAAAGTGAAATTAAAGCTCAGGACTCAGACAAAAGTAGGAAAAAATTGCAGCACAAAAGAGCTCACACAGTGAATATATCCTTCAGATGTGCCTAATGGTAGAAGATACCTCCATTATCAAAATGCGAATTGCTTCAGGTCTACATTTATGCTTTGCTTTTGTTGAAACTGATATATATGAATGATGTGGAGGCCAAGTCTTATTAACCCACAATGGGATCCAGATACTGAAAATAAATCTGTATTTACATGAAGGAGTTGGTGTAAACAGGTTCTGGAGTTGAACTCCAAGCCTTTTTACAGGCAAAAGGGAACTTATTAGACACATGAAAACAAGACTTCCCCCTTGCTCATGCAGCTAATATTTGAACAGTGTAATAGTCAATATTATCTGATTAATGTGGGAAAGCTCCACTAACAGCATGGCTAAAACTGCTGCGTGAGACATCTTTGTGTGTCTCCCTTTCCTATGGTCCCATTCTCACCCTGCAAAAGTTCATCTGAATCCCAGAGTTAACAGACTTATTTTCCCTTAAGTGTGATTGGGGGTGCCAGGTTGCAACTAATTAGAACCATCCTGTGGGGTTTTTTTGGCTAGAATATACGTAATGCTCATAGAGAAGGATTCATTTGGTTATGTCAGGTTTTACCACACACTTTTAATTACGTTTTCTTTTACCAATCTGCTCCCTCCTTTTTGGTTACCTGCTAAAGTCTTATAGCTGCATAACAGCCTCCCCAGCCTTATTTTACAGAAAAGGCTACTGTTTGTTACAAAGCAACTGCCTGGGGGCATCAGATATTTTCCATGTGTATTTTCCCAAGGCTTCATTTACGATAGTCAAGCACTAGACAATTGTTCACTAGGGACTTTTTACAAGCTTAAACCTGCTCTGTCCAGGGAAAGATCAAAAATATAAAGTGAGCCTCAGCACTGTCAAATCAGTAGAACACATGGGATATTATTCTAGCTGAGCTTTTATGCATCATTTCAGTCTTATATTAGAGTTTTAGCAACTATTACGTCAAAATTAAGCATTAACAATTTTTGAGGTAATCATTTTTGTTAGAGAATTGAAAGATCATTGACATTTTTAACTGTGAAGGTAAGTAGTTTTCAAGAGGCTTCTCTGGTTAAAAAGTGTATGTCTGAGGTACCCTCATCCCTCACGTTAAATCTGGTGCAGTGTAGTGGACAAAAAAGTATGCAAGATTCATGGGGCCTTGACCTGAAAAAAACCAGGAAAACCAAAAAACAGTCTCAGAATTTACCAAAGTCAGAGAGGAATGGGGGAGTTCTGGCTTCTCTCCTTCATTTCCAGCATTACACATTTTTATTCATGAAATGATTTTTTAATGGAAACTGCAGAATTAATTGAGAGCACAGACTCTGCTGTATAAAAGATGAAGGCTCTACCAATACTGAGCATTAGAAAATAGAGAAACTGCATTTTTTTAAATCACCTCATCCTGATCTTCTGTGTCAGGTATACTCTGTATGCTTAACACAGATATGGGAAGTTAAGACTGTGCTCTTCTGTAAAAGAAAGTCAGACACTAGCTCTTGTCTCTGAGACCAGGGTGTGTAAATTGCCTTCTGTGTACCCTGCTTGTGACAAAGCCGAGGTTATGACCTGCCCAATCTCACCTAGACATTAGCTGTACCTCAGGAATGGTATACAAACCAGATTTATTGTAGACAAAGCCATGATAAGCAATCCAAACCACAACTGTGGAATTCAGTAACATCTAAACAGTAAGGATGGTCAAGTTGGAAGTACTTAAATTAATTTCTTGTAGTTTTTGCTTTTGTAGAATGTGTATTTTGCAATGAACCAGCTTGGCTTACAAGAGTGAGAATTTAATACCTTATGCTAGGTCAAAAACAAATTTGTAGACTCACAGGAAATATTCAGAAGCTATTTAGAAACTATTTGGCTCTTTTGTACTTCTAAACAGTACTATTTGTCTTTTAAAAAAAAATATTTAATAGCTACTTCTAAAAAACCCGTCATATAGTATTAAAGCTTGCATTTAGTAGTAGAAACTCTCCACTGTGTCTGCTGTAATTTTTTCCTTTTGTGCACATATGTGGTGCAACTGACCTAATTATCATAAAGATATTATTTATCCTCTCTTCCAACAATCTTTGACCCAAGAGAAAAGTTTAGAGTTCAAAAGAAAGTCTAACCTAAAACTGTCATAGGCATATTTCTAATGTAAGAAATAAATAAAATAAACTAAATGAATAGTTTAATAGGAAGAAAAATAATTTAGTTTTAATTCATCAGATAAAGAAAAATCTTTTCAGCTTAAGGCTTTTTTGGTGTGATATTTTTGTGTGCATCATCACATTGGGATTGACATAAATAAGAAATAAAGTTCAGCAGTTCAATGCAAGATTTATAAAAAAGACCATTTGACAAATGCAATTATGAGTAATAAATATATTTAAACAAAATTGAGACTTTAGCTAATCAACACAATTCAAAATTATACTGAATTATTTGCAGCTTTTAAGATCAGAAATTGCTAGCAGATAATGCAATTCAAAATTATTTTAAATTATTTGCAGTTTTAAGATCAGAAATTGCTAGCTCATATAAGGAGCGTTCACTGCCATATTGTCACAGTGCAAATGGAATTTATTTAATAATTTCCTGAGTGTTAACATTGCTTGATGAAAATGATGATGCATTGTATTGTCTTCAAAAAATGTGCATTTTTCACTTCACTTAAAAGTGCTTCATGTCTCTTGTCAATTATCATTTTTGATTGAAATTTATCAAAGGGGGAAGAAAATATTTCAACTGAATATTAGCTCTTACTAAAATAATTCAATAATTGTTTATAGAGTTTTGTTTTTTAATTAGAAGTATATAATGCCAGGTAATGTGTCTTAGGTTATCTTCACAGGGTTTACCTACAAGGTACAAGATCTACAGAAAATCTGCATGTTCCTGTAGCAGCATTGGAATCCAGATACAATCTGCTCACTCATTCTCCCACCAGCTGGATCAGGGAGAAAATGATTGCTGTAGAGAAAGAAGAAAAATGTATAGAGAAGCATTTTAAATTTATATGATCAATTTGATCACCTCAAGCTAAACCTACTGCTAAAATAAACACGTCATCTCTCATTTTGAAAAACAAAGGCAAGAAAAGCTCTGTGTGGATGCTGGTTTTGGAAATGAAGAAACTAAAGAGAATACTTTAGTCTGATGTCTGGATATCTGTCTTGGTTTAACCCCAGCCAGCAACCAAGAACCACACAGCCACTCATTTACTGCCCCACTTGAGAGTTTGAGGGGAGAATCAGGAGAGTAAAAGCCAGAAAACCCATGGGTTGACGTAACGTCAGCTCAATAGGGAAAACAAAAGTTGTGTGCACAAGCAAAGCAAAACAAGTAATTAATTCACTACTTCCCATGGGCAGCAGGGGTTCAGCTATCTCCGAGAGAGCAGGGTCCCATCATGCATAGCAATGACTTAAGAAGACCAGCATGATCACTCCAAGCATCCAAACAACATTCTACCTCCTTCTTCTCCTCTGTATAATGAGCATGACACCATATTGTCATATCCCTTTGGTCAGTTTGGGCCACCTGTCCTGGCTGTCTCCCTTCCCAACTTCCCACACGCCCAGGTTCCTTTGCAGCGTGGCAGTTCAAAAAACAGAAAAAGGCTCTGGCTCTCTGCAAGTCCTGCTAGCAATGACAAAACATCTCTATATTATCAACTCCATGCTCAGCACAAACCTAAAACAGCCCCATACCAGCCGCTGTGAAGAAAGTTAACTCTACCCCAGATGAAAGCAGCACTCCTTTTTATTCAATAACTCAGAGCTGTTCTACAACTGCCTCAGAACAGCACATGACAAAATATCAGAGGGAGTAGTTATTGTAAGAGTGGCCTTTGTTTTTTTCCTCAGGAAATTTTCTTTGGGTTTAAAATATACTCCTGGTAATGCAGCATGGAACACTGCAGTGTATTCTGGATATGGAAGAGCTGAGTTTAGCCTTTGTTTCACTGAATGTCTATTTAAGCAGAGTGGTTATCAAAACAAAGGTCTAGGAAATCTCTTCTGCTAGCAAATGCCCGTGAAACGAAATGTATGGTTACAAATATCTTCAATTAATGAAAGCAGCTGACTGCAAGAGTTTAATCTCCTGGGGAGTGTTTCTTTTCAGGAGGTAATTTTAAAAATCTAATAATGTTGCCTCAATGTTACACTTTTTTCTCCCCTGTTTTGTACTTCTATCATTTCCCTTTCTTGCCCTCCTTCCCTAATAAACCCAATCCAGAAACCAAATGTACGAAAAAATACGTTCAAATATATATCAGATTTAGACATTTCATTTCACTAAAATTATCCCCACATAATTCTTCTTCTTCAATTTGAATATTTATTAAATAAATTTCTTCCAGACCCAATATCTTGAATGCCTATGTCATATAATATTTCAGCTGACTCTGCATTTGCTCTTACATATTAAAAAATATTTTCCAACAGAGCAATAAAAATGTTCTTTGAAGATCTAGACAGAAATTATGAATAAATATTGATACATTCATACTTGGCTCACAGCTAAAAATACTCTTTTAAAACCAGCAGCTCATGAAACAAATCACTGCTGAACTTCTCTATCGCTGAATGGTATTGCAGTGCTTCTTTCAATTTCCTTCCTGAATCTGTTCAGTGGGGGTTTTTGCTTCTTTTAACTTTAGATTATATCACTTACGGTCACAAAATTTGTATTGCTTTCCTACAGTTTATTACAAAAGGCAAACTTACAATGTGTCATTTTTCAGTGACAAATACAGTGAGCATTTTTCAGTGACAAAGATCTGTAAAAATAATACTTTCAAATGAAAAGCCATAGTGAGTAGGGACAGGAAAATGGTGTCATCTTCTCCTTTTATAATTTTTTATTTAATTTATAATACTAGCAGGACTGTCATAAAATACTGTATGCAAATCTGATGGTTTCACAAAATGAGTACTTAAAAATTAGAAATTATTCACAAATGGGTTGAGTAGTTTGAAGTCTGGAAATATACATCAATTATCAAAACTAAGGAAATTGTATCTATTAATTTACAATCAAGACTACATATTCATAAAAATGTTTCAGATGAAGTAGAAACAAAAATTCATTTTAGAGATTATATTTACTTTTTCACCTGTGTTATAAAAAGAATGGAATAGCATATTTTAACAGTCTCATCTGGCTGTAAACTTATGAATTAAGCAGTAGATAACTTTTAAATCTCCTTCAAATATTATAAGTATGAATCAACTAGCAATTACCTGCTATATGAACCCAATATGTATGCATACAATATCGTACAAGAAACAAGGATCCTCCACTTGCTAATGTAATACAGATCATTCATTCAGCACTGAATTCCTAAGTTCTTCCTGCCTCAATGCTCAGATTTGTTCCAGCTCTGGACACTCAACTTTGACTGCAGGTTTAATAAATATTTTAATCTGTTTCACCTGCAACCTGGCATCAGAAAGATCCAGTTCCAATCTTGTGAACTCAATCAACTGAGTAACTGTCTAGAGATGCCTCACTCTATACTCTTGGTAGAGAAAAGATATAGTAATTACAATTCTACTCAACACACAAGAAATATAGGGAACATTAGGAGGCTAGACCTAGGAAATACTATTGAAAAATATTTTCTACAGTGTGATTTAACAACTAGAAAGAGCAAAAATGTGCATTTTATATCTTGCAATAAAATGACGTCTCATTTTAGCGACAATGTATAAACTATTTTTTTACATAATTATCTAGTCAAGAGGAGACCACTTGCAAAAATCTGACAGCTATCACATCTTTTATTTCACACTTCTCACTGAATTATGCAGGGAGGGTTAAAAAAATCTTTTGTTTTTTGAGAGTCAAACTTTCTGACTTATTTGTTGTAAGTAATAAAATGAAAAAGATTGACTAGACCTGTAGATTTAATTAAACAGTAATGATCTTTCCTAAGAATTGCAATACACATGAAGAAATACTGGCGATATAAAATTGTTTTTAGATTCTTATCTTATTGAACTTTAAGCAATATTATAAGCTTTCAATTTTACAAAGTAAGACTTTTTTTTTTTAATTTTCATGATTTACTGATTAAAGCTGCTTTTATAAAACTCTCAAAATACAAAGGTATTTTGCTACACTGCCTAGAAACATTAGGAATTGGACTTTACAAAAGAGACAGGTAATGTACAGGTTTAACAGATCATTCATAAATATTCCAATACAACACTCTTTGATTGACTGACTTCTTGTGCAAACAGAAAAAAGAATTCTGAATACACCCAGAGTTTAATTTTAATTGACAATGTACGCCACAATTTCAACCAGGAAAACATAGATTTTCTGGGAAAGAGAGTTTCAATAAAACTGGATGTGTTTGAATACACACCTACTACTGTTACTTAACGATTTCTACATTGAAATAAATATTTTAACACTGTCTATTAATCCAAAATCAAGTTTCATTAAATCTGGTATTATTTTATTCACTGTTCTTGGCATCCTTTCTTCTCATGTTGTTACACTATTACTTAAATAAATTAAATTAAGCACTACATAGTGAGACAAAATTCAGAGAGAAAAGTGTTCTCAGACCTACAAGTTCTAACTTCTTACATCACCCAACTTTGAAAGAAATAAACACATGGCTAGGACTTCAGAAGTCCTTATTCTCAGATGTTGATGCTTTTGTTGGCAGTTACCCCCCTCTTCCTTTACATCTCACAAAGCTAATTTCAGAAGGATAAGTTAAGATTTCTGAACTGTTTTGAACTCAGCACACAGGAATCTATTAAGTTTTTTGAGGTGAATATACCTGCCAAAACAGCTGTATTTAGCAGATCCCAGGAAAAAAATATATTTTTCTTTTTCCATCTATTTTTCTCATTCAAAAGTCTTCTCATTTTGGAGATGAAATGATAGTGATTTATCACAAATTACACCCTTTAATAAGTAAATGATAAGACACACTTCTGAACTAACTTGACAACATCTTTTATTATACTTACCTACATACCTAGGGATAATACCTAAGGAGTGAAATTTCTGGCACTGGCAAATGGAAAACTTTCGGGAATAAAATTTTAAACCTAATTAAGTCTGAAAATAGGACAGTTTGAATTTCTATTACTGAAGCTAGTTAATTAAAATATAAGAACACATAAAATCACTGCCATTTTAGAACACTGAAGTGCATGATTAAAACTTAGTAAGCTGCTAGGGTTTTATAGATGATGTAATATAAATGACAAATCTAATGCATTTCTTTGTGTGCATAAAATAGACCCACACTCAATGTACTAGCACAAAATAACGCCCACTAGACAAAATAATAATGAACTCTCTAAAACAATTTAGAACAATTACATATTCATGGGTATACTATCAAAGTGAAATAGTTGATAATAATGGAGGTATTTTATCAGTGATCACTGTAATTTGTTTTCCCATCATTTGTTCAGTTTATCATGCAAAATGTCTTGTTTTGATTAGGTCTAATTAAAATTGCAAGAGAGGAAGCAGATTGTTTAACTTTTGTTATTTATATAGTACATTCTGCTATGCAGTTTCACTTAATGAAACAGTAAAAAAGCTGTTGGATAATGAAATAAAGGTTCTATACTATTCTGGTAAGTGTAATAAACATCTGGGACTGTAGACAAGAGTGGACAACAGTAAGTCTGAACAGTTTCCATAGTCCACTGAGTTGACAGCCCCATGAAAGTCACATTGAAGTTTTATTGAAATTATATTTAACTGGATGCAAAGAAGGGATGGTAGAGGGAATAAAAAAGAAGAATCATACTTGCCTGCTTTGTCAGTTGAATATAATCTTTGTTTGGCAGTCTTTGTCATTCATTTTATTTTCCATATCCCACTGATTTGATGAAAAGACTACGGGAGAGTGTGTCAAACACCGTGTTAAGGCCTAGGCATAAAACTAACAGCTTTCCTCTAATCCACCATGGTTAGGAGATGGATGAATGGAATAGGATGAATGGGTTAAAAATAGGAAACTGCTATAGCTGAATGATAGAATTTCAGATATAATTTTGGTATGGACTATTCAGGAGGATAGGTGCGGTGGGAAGATAAAAGATCATTTGTTCCACAGGGACTGGTTTTTTTTTCCTATTAGAATTGTAGAAGATAAGTAAAGAACTGAAGAAAAAAAATCAAATAAAAACCAATGCCATTAATGGCTGTCTTTCAATCATGAAGTACACCTAATATTTTTACAAAGAAAGCAAAATAAGGTCCAGTTTTTCCACTCTTTTCTTAACATTACAAAAAATTCCCTACATTCTCTACAACAGCTGTTATAGAAAATGTTTATAATCAATGTTTAAGAATTTTCAAGGAAATATTACTAAGAACTAAGTTTGAACTGTCTTGTGCTAGGCCAAAACTAAGTGTCAGCATTTGTTACAGTGTATATGATTAACCAGAAAGTTATCTGATCTAAAAGTAACATAAAAAAGGATATGTGAGCAGAAAAAAGTCATGTTTTTTATATCTCAGACCTCCTTACAGTTTGTCTATAGTTTATCTATAGTTTGTCTATATTGTCAAAGTTAATATGGATGCTTTTACAAATAATTTAAGAACTTCAATAGTCTTACAAAACTGAATATTCTTTAAAAAAACTACATTTCAAAAAAGGAAAAAATCATCTTAGCTCTGAGAAACAAAAGTGGGGTATAGCTCTCCTGGATTCACAGCATAAACCTCTTTATAGAACATTATGGCATGACAAATTCAGTGATTAAATACAATGCAATTAAACAATCTCCAAGTACCTACAGAAGAAATGGTCTGAGATAAATTCATTTAACAGCAAAACTTTTAAAGGCACATAGTTATGACATATCAGATGCAGGTTTAAGAACTTTGATATATGTCAATTCTGATGGCGAAAAGGAAAGACCTTTACTACAAATTTTAGAAAAGGATTTGAAATCTCATCAGAAAACACTTAGCAACAGCTTCTAGCATATCTGTAGTAGAAATATTAAGCAGCCATGAATGCTTTCTCTCAGTCTTGCTTTACAGATTTAAATAACTCCCTTGGCCAGCCCAAAATCTCTGTTGATCCCTTTGCTGGCGCTTCAGCAGCTCAGCTTTGAGTCAGTTCTCTGTTTCAGGCGAATGCTCCTTACCTCTCAGGAGCCTTCCATTTTTCATTTCTGCTGCTAGCTCTATGCTTGGTGTTTTTCTCATTTCCTTCCTGTTCCCAGTTGTTACACCACTTTTTTTTTTTTCCCCAGATGGACATTTTCAGCTGTGTTTGCAAAAGGAACCAGTTTTCCCTCCTCCAGAAGTCCCAGCAGACTGCAGCAGCTGGGGCAAGGCAGGCATTCCCTGTTCTACTCTGCTGCCTCATCACAGTCCTTTCCAAGAAAACTGGTCGTGAACAAATCAAGTCATTGTACAGTACGCTGAAATTAGTCTGTCTCATATCTGCAGTTTAATTCCCTTTAGGTAGGGAATAAAAGTAGCAGAAGGTCTTCTATATCCTAGCTGTGTGCTCTGATCACTAAGTCTAAATGCTAAAGGGAGGAGACTATGGTTTCATTAAAAATGACTGATTTCAGTCCCTCCTGTTGTAAAGCTCAGAAATTCAAAGGGAGAAATTCTCTGCAACAAAACCGCCTCATTTTCCTAGTGAATATGGTTTCAAACTTCTGTCATACCCCTTTGGACTAGCTGATGCAGTAAGTTTAAGAAAATGTTGGAAACTCGTAATTTGTCACACCCAACTAATTTTAACTCCATCATAGTATCGACTAAGTAATTTAGTCTCAATCAGTAGATTACAATAAGCCACATAAACTTGATTGAAATAAATGCCATTTACATATTACTGTACAGATGAATATTTCAGAAGATGAGCCATACAGTGGAAAATCAGGCATGCTAAGGAATAGACAAGATGGGCTGAGCTTATATAGCAAATATAATATCTAGGATTTTTAGCTTTTCGGATGCCATACTAGAAGTAAGAGCTGATATCTTTAGTAGTTTATTTGCCTTCAGGGGCCTAGTGTGATGTGCTACGTACTGCATTAGTACAATCAGCCACAGCCAGCATGACTCTGTGAAAGTCCTGCTTATCTAACCTGATTTGCTTTTAGGAAAGGTAACCCACCCACGTGATTCAACTTTTTGCATTTCAGTAAAATTTCCAGTACTGTCTCACAGTATCCCTATGGACAAAATGTCCAGTATTAGCTGGATAAACACATCATGAGAAGGTGAGCAGCTGGCTCATGGGCGGGGCACAAAGGATTACATTGAGTCAAGTGGCATCAGACTGGTGACCTGTCACTTGAGGGGTTTGCAGGGCTCCAGATACTAAGCAAGTTCACAGACAATATAAAACTGAGAGGAGCTCTTGACTCCCTCAAGGGCAGTGAGGCCCTGCAGAGAGACCTCAACAAATTACAGGGCTGAGCAATCCCCAACCATATGAAGTCCAACAAGAGAAAGTGCCAGATCCTGAACCTGGGATGGGGCAACCTTGGTTGTACAGACAGACTGGGGAATGAGATGCTCGAAAGCAGCACTCTGGAAAGGGACCTGGGGGTCAGAATTTTGATTCCAAAAATAATATTTTCTAAACTAGATGCTTTATTAGCTCTTATCTAGAAACATACCAGTGTTCATTCCAAACATTACCTGCAATAAAAAGATTTAATATCCATTCTAATAACGTAGTACAAGACCAGTTATATACACTCCCACTAACTCTCTGGTATTGATAGATTAATAAACACAGAGGGCACACACATGGGGATGTACTCTCTTACTGTAATATTAAATTATTGGTGGTGGAGGTTCAGGGGTGATCAATTGGCTTCTCCCCATCTCTTGAGAGTAGAATATCTGAACTCTCCAAATGTAAAAATATCTCTTCATTTGTATAGAAAATCAAAAATCTACTCTTTCACCTTCCTTTTGCATTGAGTTGTTGTTTTCTCAACATCAGTTATACAAAGAGACATCATACAGGCAAAATCCTGAGACACCTACATTTTAATGTTTTCCTGATAGACTCTAAAGCAATGGAAAGTTAATTTATTGTTGATAAGCATTCCTTCATGTTAGTTAGCTGACTTTTAATATCATTTGGAGGCCATAACATGGTCCATCATCACTTTAGTCACATTCTAAATACATAATAAGAAAAAGAATATTTAGAGAAAGGAAAAAACCTCCTAAATCAACAAAGGCCAAGGCAGTAACGAAGTGTGGAAGTTAATTTATTCTTTAGAGTTTTGGGCAAACTGGTTCAAATATGACTTGCATAGAGCTCTACTTGGAAACAGTGGAGAAAAAAAGGGAGGGGGGAGAATAGTACAGTGGAATTTTTAATTATTCCTAGAAACCTACAAATTATTTCATTTACCAAAGTTCTGAAAAACATTTCATCTAGTTTATAACCTAGAAGTTTCATTTTTTTTTCTTCTGTCTTTTTTTTGTTTGTTTTCCTTACTTTATTTTGAAATGCTTATAAATCATAACATTATTCCATTCTTCAGGAAGAGATCAGCAAGAGAGGGACAGCCTTGCTTCTTAAAAAATTGACATTGACAAACTACTTTCAGCACTTATTCTCTTGGATATGTCTTTGCCTCTTGGCTGTTTTCCCAAAGTGCTTGAAACAGCTGTTCCTGTTTGAAGACCCTGCTGTATGTATTTATTTGAGGGAGTTTGCTACTTCCCTTGATTCGCCTCTGTGCTGTAAGAGTGGAGGAGGCCATTTACTGCTCCTGAGTTTATAGGCAAGGTTCAGAGGAGTTTACAGGGAGGAATAGGTAGTATTCCCTACGCCCAGAACAAGGTACCTTTATCTGGTCCTTGAACTTTGCAAAAGACGCTTGGAGCCTGAGTTTTATAACTTGAAAGGAAGGAGAAAAAGGAGCTGTGATAGCCTGTAATTAAATATTTTAAAAGGATGTTTCATCTATAATGAATTGGGTAACATTCTAGCTGCCTTGGTTATTCATTAGGTGATCTGCCATGCTCTGTTCTGTGATATCCTTCTGAGTAATCTTATTAAGACATTTATGCTGTATTGCTATTTAATCTTAGCAATCTGCTAGAAGTAGATTGGGTACTATTTAGTGGATGAGACTTTGAGTCTAAAAATACATTATTTTCTTAAATGAAAGGAAAATGAGGACTTATTTTCTTACGTAATCATATATCTTTTAAATGCACAGTTTCAACACTTAAATTTTAACATCTCTGATGATAATTCTAATTTTAAACAGATGACTAATGCATCTAGTTTTATGAAGCTCTGATAATTACATATTAAGACTTATTGAAAAATTAGGCTCATTTTTTCTAATTATAACTCTGAGAATTGGTTGTGGGGCCTCCCTCTTGGATACTTCACAATAGCTTAATTCCATGGTTTCTACTTGGAAGTATATACATAAATGGCTTTTTCCCCCTAAAGTCTCTAACTAAAATTACAGTTGTGTGAATTATGTAAAAATAAACCCTCTCTTTTTCATATAATAGGATGCTAATATAAATTACTTTTTCTCCATGTTATCTACTTACTAAATCTTTTTTAGTTGTTGTTTTGTTTTGGGGTTTTTTTTTTGGGGGGGGGGTTGGGGTGGGGCTGTTGGAGCATTTTCTCTAATTGCTTCAATATTTTAAGTAGGTTTGCCTTAGCTCATCTGTTACTATTTCCCAGATGTAATGCTAATTAACCTTCCCCTAATAATCCCTTTAGAAAATTCCCATTGTGGGCACTCATGGGTGGTAAAGTCTGGTTTATCATTCAACTCAATATAACTTTTTAATTTCATCCTTAATTTCATCTGCTACCAAGGGACACTTCAAA
Source organism: Calcarius lapponicus (assembly GCA_039654755.1). Taxonomy (NCBI): domain Eukaryota; kingdom Metazoa; phylum Chordata; class Aves; order Passeriformes; family Fringillidae; genus Calcarius; species Calcarius lapponicus. The sequence goes on from CM077462.1 coordinate 33,688,398, forward strand.
TTAAAATTATTAAACTGTCTGTCAATTAACAGGAATGTTTGAATAATTTGACTTGCACCCAAACTGATAGGTATATGCTCCGATTAAATGATTGTTCTTCATGCTGGACTGATGCACAATGTTGGGAGAGCTCATTTTTAAGTCAACACACTTTGAAATCTTGTCCATGGCGGGTGTATGCGCCAATAAGCACAGTGGTATCCAGTTTCTAGTTAAGTTTCAGGGACACTTATTTCAGTGCTACTTGCATTGAACTATCATATCCATATTGAACACTAGAAAGTGCTAGGGTATAGAGTACAATTTTTGAGAATTTTTTCTCTCATCTCATAAATGCAACTTGTCGCAGGTCTACCCTGTACTCATTTTGTCTTGAAAACATTTGGGTGACACTTTTAATGCTTACTGTTACTATGGTATATTAAATAGATTAGCAAAAGATCTTTACTTTTTTATATAGAACATAAACAAATGGTCGTAGACTTTTTAATGTTCTTAAAAAAACAAAGAAAATAGAAGGTCAGTCACAGATGTTTCATGCAGAAGAACATTATTCCTTTTCTACCAAAAATGTGGAATGGTGACAGGTTTCAAAATCATGATCTGATTTTGAAAGCCACTGTGGCTTCACTGTAGTTGCAGTGTGTTTAAGTCATGGTGTAAGGAAAAGGGTTTTAGGCAACTAAAACTGCAGCAATTGCAGTACATCTATTGCGTAACAGCGTTTTTTTTAAATTAATTTTTGTCTGATGATTACTATCTCTTAGCTGGAAGTCAATGCTTGGCAAATAACACGTGGTTGCAATACAGTTAGGATCACTGTGCATAAACTACTACTGCAGCAAGACTTTAAGTCAAACTTTTTTCTTCATTTTTCTTTTCTGATGTCATATTCAAATTTATAGCTGTACTCTGTATTTTAGGAGTTGATTTGTTCAAAATATCCACAGACTTTGATTGTAAAATCAAATCAGCATTGCAATTCCCCAGTGTCTGACAGTAGAAAAATATCCAAAAAGCAATCAAACTGCTATCTTTATGTGTGCCAGTTCTCAGATTCAAATATTAAAGAGGAAGAAGAGAATACTTAATCTGCGTTGGTCTTGTCACTGAGGAAGACAAAGTGAAATACAAACTTCCTGTGATATATGTGAAAAAAGGTTGGGAATTTGTTGATAGAAGTTGCTTATAATATTTTTAGCAGCATAGTCAGCCTTACTAACATTTGAACAGAGAAATATTTATTTGTTCATATGCTGAACTAATTTCCTCTGTGTTTTAAATATATTTCTCAGTCATGATGTGTGTAAGAAAGGGTAAGCAATTTCTATTCCTAAAGTTCTATTTTAGGTCATACTTTCACGTTCTGAACATGATACTCTCACAGCAGTTTAAGTGCTCTCCCACCAGAGATACCAATTCCAGCCCACCCCCTGAGCCCTAATACTGGCACACAGCATAGACCCACAGGCAGTGGTTCCACCCCAGGCCTGACTTCTCCACAGTGCAAGGTCTCTGTGTATCACTATTTCTCCCAAAGGGGTTTCTCTTTTCACTATTTATTGTTTAATTTAGATGGTTATCCTAAACCAGCAACGGCCTTGTTGCTCACATTGCACAGGCTGGTTGCTTTAACTTTCACGCACACAGCAGCAAGTCTTGTCCCTTGAAACTCCCAGACCCGTAATCACTCCAGCAACTGCCCAAGACCCCCTGGTCCCTCTGATAACCAGCTCTTTCCATGGCCTCACCTTCAGAGGCCCACTTTGCCCTCCCTATCTCCCAGGTCAGTTTATCTTCTTTGTGGCTAGCCTGGGCTGCCCTTCACTAGCACTCACCCTCACAGCCCCTCCTAATTCAGTCACTGACACCATTAACACCTGGCTCTGCCCCCAGGTCTGGACTCCCACTGCTGGCACTGAAACCTCCATACATGCTCATGCTCCCCAAACAGAGCCCCCCCCACCCAGGAAAATAATTAGAAATGGATTTTAATTAGAGGATACAGCAGCTTGTGCTGATCAGGTGGAAGCATATCCAGTTTTACCCAGCTCCCAACTGTTTACAGAGAGCTGTGCCCCTTTACTTCCTTATCCCTCCATTTCCTCATGCTTGTTTCTCCCCAGATGCCCTAGCTATGACCCCTGGCCTTCCTTTGATTCTTCCCCTCCCAAATTAAACCTTGTGCAAAGGTAATTTAGATTGACAGCATAAGCACTTAATATGTGCTTAAATTGCATGTATAGAGAGAGACAGAACTCCCAATACAATTTATTTAATTTATTCTGAGAGGACAACAGAAATGGATAACTGTGCTTTTGAAGGGAAGCGGAGAGAGGCAGATCCCAAAGTCATTAATATGAAAGCCTCCACAACTAAAGACATTTACATGCAACCCTATGCATGGATCTTTTTGTTTTGCTCCACCCATAGACTAATATTTTTAGTCCTATTTGTCCATTCCATTTTGAAACAGAGATGGTCTGTTTCCTAAAGACTCTTCTCCCTCAGATATTTGAAGCCAAACCTGTCATTGATTCCTTATGTTCTTAACATTTTTTACTGTGAAGGAATTAATGAAGCAGCAAGCAATACTAAAAAAGAGTATTACAGAATCAAAGAATAACAGAATCAGCCAAGTTGAAAAAGACTTTTGAGATAATTGAGTCCAACCTAACACCACCCTGCCAACACCAGCATGGTACTGAATTCCACATCCAGTCTTAAACACCTCCAGTGACAGTGACTCCTGCCATTGCAAAGCCCAATCACCTTTTCTGTGAAAAGCTTCATCCTAATGTCCGACCTAAAGCTCCACTGGCACAGCTTGAAACTGTCTCCTCCTACCTGTCACTGGTTGGCTGGGAAAAGAGACCGACCCCCGCCTGGCTGCACCCTCCTGTCAGGCAGCTGTAGAGAGCGATCCAGGGCCTCCTTCTCTCCAGGCTAAGCAACCCCAGCTCCTGCAGAAACTTCTCATAGGTTTTGTGTTCCAGACACTTCTCCAGCCTTGTTGCACTTATTTGGATGTTCTCCAGCATCTCAGCATCTTTCCTAAACTGAAGGGGCCCAGAACTGGACATGGTACTCAAGGTGTGGCTTCACTAGTGCCAAGTACAGGGGAAGAATTACTTCCCCAGTCCTGCTGGTCACATTACTCTTGATACAGGCCCAGTTGCCAATGGTCTCCTTGACTGTGTGGGCACATGCTGGCTCATGTTCAGCCTGCTGTCAGCACCCCCAGGTCCTTTTCTTCTGTGCCACTGTCCCGCCTCTCTGTGCCCATCCCGTAGTGCTGTGTGGGGTTGTCATGGCCAAAGTGTGGGACCCAGTGCTTGGTCTCTTTAAACCCCATATCATGACACTGCTTTTTAAGAAGAAGCCGAATGAAGATGTTGTACTGCTGTTGGATTCTTCTGTATCTTACATTCTTAGTGGACAGGAAGATCTGCCTTAGGCATCCTTCACAAGAAATGGAAGATACATGTCTGATTTGCTCTGACAGTTCAGATATCAGGAATGATAAAACCCACCTAGAGTTAAAGAAGCAGTTCACAGATTCACTTCCTCACTTTAAACACCATCAGCTACTGACAATCTTTTGGAAAATATTCCTTGCCTTGCCTTGCCTTGCCTTGCCTTGCCTTGCCTTGCCTTGCCTTGCCTTGCTTTGCTTTGGAGCTCACACCTTCTGCAGCAAGGGCTAAGGGAGGGAATGAAGGATTTTGACAAAAGGGCAGTTTCCCAAGGTTCTCACTAAGACTGATTCAGTTTTCACGGTAAGAGATTTTTCTTCTCAGTCTTCAATCCATTTAGAGGTCTTTTGCTATGTGTTATATGAGACTGTTTTCTTCTTGTTGGCTCCCAGATAAATTTTGAAAATTGGAATGTTTGAAAGCCTCAGTTGGGAAAAAAAAAAAAAAAAAAGAGCTAGGGGCATGGTTTGAGGGAAGCCAAATGGTGTCAAACCTTCACTCTGTACAATATTCTCAGGATTTCAACTACAACAGATTGTTAATAGCCACTTGATCTCTAGGGGACTGTTACAGGCTGAAAGCAGTGAGGCCAAAGCAAAAACAGACAAGTGCCAGTGACTGTGCTCTAAAACCTCATCTAACACTGCAGTCCTTCACTAGTAATGTCAAAAATCTGATACACCTGTATTTTAACCTTGGATCAGCAGACTGTTCTGTAACAACCTGAAAGGTGTTCCAGAAGATGCTCTGCATTGCTGTGTGTTTGGGCTTTTTCTCCTCAGGGTTAAACCATGTGGTTTTCTGATACTGGAGTGCCCCCTCCAGCCATGAGGTATCAGTCTGGTGTCAGATATTTTGACACAAAGACTCAAAGCAGCTTTTCATTATTAAACTGGCTAAATACTGAATTTGAGTACATAGGGAGATTTTACTGAGAAACCCTTGAAAAAAACAGCTGAGTGTACTTTTGGCAAAACTGACTCTGTTGTTCTATACTGCTCACCTCCAAAACAATTTTCCCAATTGTAGAAACAGTGCCTGTGTGCCAAGTTCAGTAAGAAATCAAATCAGTACATAGGCAATATGGAAAACTGAGGGCCAAACTTGAATATGTACTTAAAACAGAATAAAAAGCACAGTTTAGCCCTGGCCTGGTAGATTCTAGACTTAGTTTCTCTTTTATTTCATCACATGACCTTAGTCACTGGCTATCAGATCTTTTGGTGCATAAAAGGTTTTAAGGGCACAATTTTTTTTTTTTTTTTAATGGAGATTTGGAATACTTCATGGTTCTGGGTTTTCTTGCAAGTTTCCCAGATAATGTGTGACCACATTATTAGGGACACCATACACTTTTAAACCTTTCTTACTGGTTTTCTTGCTAGCTTTCAGCAGCAGGGTGAACTTCATGCAATAAGTCCAACATGCAACACATTAATTATATTAACTGAAAAAGGCCAAATTTTCAGACCAAAAATATATTCAGAAAGAGTTATAGCTGTGAGTAAAAATATCGATAAATTAAGGGCTGCAAATATTCTAGAACTGCAGCAGTAGTTTGCAAAGCAGGATTTCTAAAAAAAAACCCAAGAAATTTAGAATAAATGCAACAGAGAAAGCAATAGCAATCAGGAAGAGGAACACAAATGGAGAATTAATATTGTGTAACACAAAATACTTTTCAGCAGCAACAGCTGGTGACCAAATTAAGATGGCTGGGACTGGGAATTACCTAGCACTGCCAAAAATAATTATTCCTGATTTTCCCTTTCCTTCTACCCAGCACAGGCAGAAAATCACATCTCCCAAAAGAAATCAGTCAACCAGCTAAACAAGCCTCATCTCTTTCTCAATACAAATCCCCCATATGAGCAGCCAGCCTTTAACCTTCTGCTCTCCAGTTAATGCCCTCTTCCCCAGTTTCCCTTTTCACCCCTTTTAACAATATCCCAAGCCTCATATATAGCTCAATTCTTGCTGTTGCTTTTGAAAACTGCTAGAAAAGTTCTTTGTCTTTTTTCCTTTGGGGCTGCTGGAGTTACTCCTGAAGTGCAAATAGAACACTGTTAAAGTGCATTCAGCAAGCCAAGAGGTAAATCTGCTTTTAGCTGCAAAGAGCACCAAAAAGGCTGCTTGTTAACCTGCTGAGAATATTTCTCTCTTTTTTTTAAAGTACAAGAGACAGAGTTTATAGTTTACCATTCTTTCTGTTCTTTTTTTTGGATGAGTTCTGGTAATGAAGGAATGGGCGTTTTTATTTCTTTTTTCTTAAGTGTTTTTTATTTAAGAGTTTTCTAATAACAAACTTATGCCAATGACATAGGTCTGGTGATAACCTTACTTACTTACTGACTTTTATAGATTTTATTGGCAGAGGAATCTGAAAAGCCTCGCAAAGCTCTGCATCTGCAGCAGAGAGGTTAATTGTAATGCAGATAAAACACACTACAGCTTAACCTCATTTAGCTGTTCTAGAGTCTGTGAAAGTTGCTGTCATTTGGCAGAAGTACAACCATATTCTCCCCCTTGATGTTTTCATGGAGGTGACTGGACTAGGCCCATATGCATTGCTATTTTCTTTCTGTTGTGAGATTGGCACTAGGAAAAAACAGCAACTCTGCATCTCTACCCATTGCCCTGAAGTACAAAAATTCAGAGGAGATTTCAGAGGAACTCGAGGAAGGAGCCTTCTGCAAGCATCTGGTATAAAGAAAAATGCTTACATTAAATGAATCAGTAATCACACTTATTTTATATTATTTGATTTTGTGCACTTGAAAAAGGTGCCAAATGTGAAATGTAAAAGAAAAAGTTCTAATTTCAATAAAATACAAATATCTGAACTAATAAACCACACTCAAACATGAGTGTGTGATATTAACCTTAGTTTAGACAATGGGGTCCAGACCTGGAAAAAGTCAAAAGCTACTATTTAAAAGACAGAGGAAGGATAAAGAGGAAGTCAAAGACTGTTTTGCTCAGAAATTGTGAGATGAAAGAAGATGCTTGGAAATGTGATGTGAGCTGACAGACTGCTCCAGGTCTCTTCTGTGCTGGGTACCAGTGCTAAGGCATTAGAGAAGACCTAAGTTAGTAGAACTTTTGGGTAAGTAGTAGTGTTTCTTAGAATTGTCTTTTTTTCTCTCTTTTTTATTTCCCTTCTTTAAAATATAAAACAGCTGAAAAAGTAAAAGTAACATTTCCCTCTGACTAGTCACCATTATCAGGATTTCTATTTCTCTTGAAGTTTGTAACTGAGATTTTAATTTTGTTCAATATTTAAATCACATCCTGCCTAACAGACTGAGTAAACACGCAATGTTTTCAGCTTTCAAAGTTTGCTTATATAATGTGTTCACATCAATGGGAGCTTGCTCAAATTAAGTCACTCCTTAGGAAATTAAATTCTGTACTTTACCTTAAAAGAAGATATTGTTAAAGGAGTGGCCCGTTTCTCAGAGGTAGCTATGTGTTAAATGAGCAGCCTTACAACCATGATCTTCCATACAGGAGCTCAAGAATCCAAATTTTATTTTAATTTCCTGCTACAGAAAGAGATAGGCATTAGATATTTGCTTTTGCACTCTCATCTGCTTCTTGTCTTTGATCTACGAAACTAAGAAGTCATTACGTCCGGGTTTCTTGCACAGTTTATCTCTGTTCTAAGTATATGCACTTATATTTATAAGATAAATATTAAACAGAAGTTCCAAAAGTCTTCCATGACATCTCTGCAAATGCCACAACCAATCATCAGCATAATGTGCAATATTTCTAGGCTGTAAATGTCATACAACTCTAAAGGTGATAATTTATTAATCACCAGGGTACTCTGTGAAATAATGAAATAAATTATTAGACTTCAATTTTAAATATTGAAAAAGAGATGAAAGGCAGATGAAATTAATGAACAAATAACCTAATTGATTAATTAAAGAAAATAGTGCCAAACGGGCAGAATTAGAGCTCATTTCAGTAGCCTGCCTTCTTTGAGTTCTCTGATTCATGAAGGCTGTGTTTCACTTTCAGACTCCCGTATTTTCAGACATATTCACTGACGCTTACTATTCACTAATTGTTTTTATTTTATCCTCATGAAAATTTTCATTTCTGTGTTTTTCAAATTCACTGTCTCCTGAGTGTGACCAAAACATGCAACTGCCCATTTTAAAATTAATCCGTTTGTTTTACATTTTCTCATGTATGGTTTTTCTCAAGGGTTACATTACTCCACAATTAAAATGCATGCTTCATTGCTTTTGTCAGTTTTAGTAATTATAAATTCTGCTGAGTATAAACTGTTGCTAAGATATGTTCACATAGTAAAACCAGACAAGTCTAAGCATAGAAAGGTGTATAATTCATATCCTCACACTACTTCCTCTGAAGATAATGGCATTTTTCTCTCTGTTGCTTAACAACGTTACTGTCAGCTGTGGCTTGGTAAATTTTGCAGTCAGAGTGCCTGCATTTCAGGGAATTTATTCAAAAGAGAAAGTCAAAATGAAGACATTGATGCATATAAAATATACATGCTGCTTCATTGTTAAAAAATGTTCAGTTTAAATTATTATCACTTCAGTGGAAAGTTATGCCTAGATTTAAACATATAGTTTGTTTTTGTCAGATGCTGCATATGTAATAGTTTGGTAGCTTCTTGGTTCATAGTTTGTGTATTTTTCTTTGGTCTTTTGTGTTAGGCTGACCTTTCCATGAGACAGACTGGTCCACCACACATCTTGCATCTATGAATTTGCTGGATTTGAATGTCAGAAAAATGCCATAATTTTTCAATAGGATTGAATCTTTATGCTTGCACTAAATGAAACAGAGAAGGTTATGGCATTGTATTTTAATTGTATATAATCCAGAGTGGAAATATGGTATACACCATAAAGTGTTTGGACTAATTTTTGGCTTTATTGGTGCTATTCATAGTCTTCCTCTGTTAGGGTGAATAACATGAGTGTGTGTACAGTGTTGCAGAACAGGGCTTGAAAATACCAATGAATTTTGGTAAAACACTTTGTTGTTGTTGTTGTTGTTGTTGTTGTTGTTGTTGTTGTTGTTTTTTCTTTTTGTTTATTTGTTTTTTCTTTTTGTTTAGATGATGCAGTTAATCAGATTTTATTTTCTAAGGAAAACATTATGTCTGTAATCACACAATGTTCTAAGCTTCTGCCATATGACATGCAATGGTTATATTAACAAATTGCCATAATAATTGTATAAATTAACTTTATGCTTCCAGAAAGTTAAATAATATTTGTATTACAGAGAGTCTGTTCAAAGGGCTCATTGCCAGAATTGCAGTGGGGTTTAAAAGACTAATCATGCACTGAAAACTGCATAGCTACTCCTGAAATGTATGGCTGTTCCTCTCAAGGCAGCTGCCCACAGAAGGCTTCTTAAGGTTCAAGAGGAACTTGCTACTGCAGGTTCACTGATGAGCTCCAAATAAAAGGTTAGCTGAGATAATAAGGGAGGTGTTAGGAATAGAAAGGAAGAAAGGCAAGCATGTTAATTATCTAGTATATCAGCTGACACCAAGACAAATGGGCATGTTGTATTATAAATCTGTGTGGTACTGAAAAAAAAAAAAAAGCTGTGCTTTAAAGATAAAGCTAAGAAAACCCTTGGAAAACAAGAAGTTTGTATAATCTGCTCATGGTGAAACACAAGGAAAGTTTGCAATTTTTCTTATTAAACTAGATTTTTTTTAACCTTAGACTAATCATGAAATAGTGAGGCTTTCTATAATCCTAATACTTATTAGGTGATTTATAGATTTGCTAAAAAAAAAAAAAAAAATCAGAGCAGCAATTAGAATAGAAATTATGGTTGGATGGAGCAAGACAGACTAAGAGGATAAAACTTGTTTCTACTTATGTGTTTTAAAAGAAGATTCCTTCAAGGTTCAAATTTGTTCATTATCACATTTATATTGTGTCATTACTATCAATGCTTGGGAATTTTTCTGTTTACACAACTTTAATCTGAGTAATTTAGAGTTCTGCTCAGATTTAAAAAAAAAAATACTGTGGTTTTGTATTCTCTGTTCCTATCACTGCATAGAATTGCTAATATGACAGAGCAATATCATGCTCATTTTACATGAATAAAGTCAATAATATGAAAGGCTAAACTGATCTTTTCAATATTTATCTGTTTTAATGGCTAAAGCACACACATTATGCGAGGAAATGTGAGACTATAACAACAAAGAGAGGACTAAGAGACCTAAAATAACAACATGCATTTTGCTGAATACCGTGTTATTAAACCTTAAGCATTTCCCAAAGGTAACATATTGTTTTAAAAGAGTTTTTAAAGGCATTTATAAAATTCCAAGGGATAGGAATTAAACCATGCATGCATGCTTGCACTCACTTGAGCAGAAAATTGCAGCAATTTCAAAATTATGTTACTTTTAAAATCTGTGTATGCATCAGTCATAGATAAACTATCTTATTTACATGCATAAATTAAATTTATTATGTATATTTGAATGATGTGCATAGTCTATTTAGTTAATATTATTCACCTTTCCAGCTATATGCAATAAATCACTGGAAATATATGATTAAATGATGTTTGGATTCTGTGCTAATGATGATTTTCTGTTCCCAATTCCAAGCTAATATTGAATTGAGCATTGGTGAAATGGAGCATTCTTGACTTAAAAACAGAGTTTGTAGAATTTGAAGTGACTGGGCAAGTCTGTTGTGTTTGGAAAAAGTTTTACCTTTGCCCATCTTATAGCCTTACTTTGCTCTTGCTATACCTCAGCCTGTAGCTGTTGAATCATTACAGATACCATATTTGTAACCCATGTGCTACTAGAAGCCAGAACAAACATCACAAACTTTTTGATCTTGATAATAGCTGAGCTCTCCTGAGACACTTGAACGTGTCAAACAAACAAACTCTTCTGTCTAATATAAATCCCAGGGTTTTTTCCCTGTCCATAGAGTATTTTATGTAAGTTTATATAATTTTTAACTCCTGGGAAAATGTGTTCAAATAGAAAGAGCTCCTTTTTTTTATGGTTTTTTTTGGTGTCTGTGTGCCCAAGACTTTCTGAAACAAATTACATACCTGTAAATGGATATTTTAGGGATCTGATATCCTTATATATCCTTATATAAAATATCCTTATATATTTTTTTTATATCCATAGTATATAAAAAAATATACTATGATTGCAACACTGACACTAACTTCTGGTTTGGCATTTAGTTTCCACTTTAGTGCTCAAATAATTCTGTAGATCTGGATTCCTCCTTCTGCTCTGGTCTCTAAGCCTTAGAAATAAAACCATGAAATGTTAATAGAAAGTGAAAAAAAGCAAATGAGTGAATGGGGAAAATACTGGATCAGACATGTGGAAAGTGATAATTATACCTTTGGGGAAAGAAAACCTTATTTGGATTGCAGTACAACGATTTGGAAAAGGAAAAATCTCAAGAAAATGTTACATGCAATCAATTTGTAGAATGTTAAAGAAAATTATTTTACTTTAACAATGTCTCATTTCACATACCAATGCAAAGTTCTTTGCAAACTGTGTAATTATTGCACTTGGGACCAGGATTTAAATTATGCAGGAGCACAGCTCAAATTGATCTCACTATTGCCCTCAATTCCTTCCGTAATTTCAGAAGATAGTCACAGAAATATGGATTAGTTTTGGAAATATATTTTATGCAAGCAATCAAACATGTTTCATATCTATAATTATATCTCTGTTTACCTATGTACGAAAATATCATTTCTGCTGGACCAGAACTCATTCTCTGTAAGTATTAGCAGAGGGATACATAAAGACTTGTAAAACATCTTTACTTCAAAAGACTTTGCAGATGAATGTTGAAAAAGATTACTACCTTTCCAATAGTTACTTACCTCTAAGTTCACTTACTGTGATGGGTTGCTGGGGTTGATTTCTTCCCTCAGGGAGGTGAGTGGGGAAGGGGAGTATGTATTGACTTTTACCTACCTCATAGTCTTCTTTAAGTCAAGGAAGGCTGCTAAATCTTTGTCACTTGCACAGTGAGTTTCCATTCTGTCTCTCTCATTTGCAGTTGTTCAGGTATATGCTCTGCTGCCTTTTTAATATTCTGTTTGACTTTTCTTGGCAAGGACAAAGTTACAATTCTGTTGCAGGAAACCCTTTGGGGAAAACAAACCCAACAAATCTGATGTAATCTTTTAAGTGTTCTGCAGTGCAACAAACTGCAAAGTAACCGAAATTTCTCATTCATATTTGCACCACCTGTTATTTTACAAAATAAAAATACATAATTTACTACCTAGAGCCATTTTTACTGCCAGGGAGGGTAAAAAAGGGATGCAATGATCTCGGTGTATTCCATTACTAAAGCTCACATTTCCTGGTTGGTTGTGAACACTAAGAGCTTAATTGAAGATGTTCAAATAGATATAAATTACTCTGAAGCTGGTGGCTATTGTCTCAAGAAAAAAAATCACCTATATGATGTAGGAATTTAGAAATCCAAATAATTTATGATTCCAGAAATATTATCTTGTCCTTACTAGAAGAAAAAAACACACCAAGTGATTTAAGCCTCTGCAAAGAAAAGTCTGAAATCTTCTGAGCTGACCATACCTTTTGTGAGGTGGACATATTCTGATGGTGTTTTTTGGAAGACAATGGCATATAGTTATCTTCAGAAGTTGATTTATGATTATTACTTATGTTTATTACGATTAAAGCTTTCCTGCTCTATTACAAAGTGATCTATAAGATATAGATCACTTTGTAATAGTTACAAAGTGATCTCTATCTATATCTTAAATCTGAACAAAAAAAATCAAAGTTTTGATTGCTTTTCGATAAGAAACAAACAAACAAACCCCAAACAACTAAAAATATTTGAAAAGGTTTGCAATGAAATCTTACCTCTACCTTAGTCATCCACTTAGTTTGAATTTATTTATGTGACCTAAAATAAGATTATCAATATTTCTGAAAACTTTAAAGTCACAGAAACTTCCTAGTCACCTAGGAAAGACTGTGAATATTCCAGGAAGCCAAGAAATGCTGACTTGAAAGAAATACATTAATATATGTGTGACTGAATAAAGGAATAATGCTATAATAAACTTTCAGGAGACTGAATCAAAGCTTGCTCAAGTCAATATAAAGAAGTTAGATGTGCAAAAGGTAGGCCAAAATTTGCTGGCTCTTCTGCTCTTCCTCTTCCACTGACATGAAATCTAATTATTATACAAAACCCACCGTATTTGGTCTAAGCAAGGACAAATACATTAGCATATTACTGCTTTTCATGCTACAGATAAAGGTCATAGGTCTATGATAATACTCAAAGGTTGAAAAATTTGAAAAATGTAATCATATTTGAAAATATGTGTTTTATAAGGAAAAAAATCTTTTATTTAGATTTGTTGTTGGTTTTTTCAGAGGGTGAATGGATGTGCATTAAAACATTTTACTGTAATCATGTGCATTACTTTAGGTTAATAGAATCAGCGTATGTTTTAGTTTTGGTGGCAAATGAGGCCTCACACATAATCACAGTTTCAAATGTAGTAATCAGTTATGGTTTTGTCCATTCTTTAAGCCTAAACATGAATTTGTAGCTGTTTCAGGAGTGTTTGTAATTCCTTCTAACACTTGTAATCTTATCACGGGCAAGAACCAAATTACTGTACAAACACTTGTGTTAATTGTGGTTATGATTAAAACCATTTATAGTTTGAAAGAGCAGCAAAAGACAATCACAAAATATTATGATAGTTCATGAAACTGACTTTGCAACTTAGGTTTGATGTTGAATTAGTACAATTAGAAGCCAGCTGTATGCTCAGAGGAGGAAATACCCAACTTCACATCAAAGTTCACGGGACCTTACTTTAAAGAAGACATCTCTTTTAGATGTCTTCTTTAAAGTCCCACCTCCGGCTAAGAGCTGCTTAGTGGCACCAAAATCTTGTTGATCCTTTGAAGGGCTAAGTATTAGACCAAGAAAACATGTATACAAGTGTCTAATTTTTAAGCTCATAATGATTTAAATTAGGTTAAACAATTGCTCGAGGATATTTACTGGATCGTGAATAGACTGAATGGCTTACAGGATTAAGGCTTCAAGAGAAACTAAAACCAGGATTTCATCAAAGACAGTGGGGAAAAAAGAGAAACAAGGAAAGGACAGAAGGACACTTCTTAATTTGTCAAATTAAAAAAAATAGAATGTGATATATTTAAATGCTTTGCTAGGACTGGCATTTGGTTTCATCTGACTTGAAATTCAGCCCAGCACTTTTAAGGCACTGATGCTTACAGAATCTGACATAACACTGAATGAGGTGACTCTACAGCTGTTAGCCAGGAGAATTTTGGGGTACATACACTTTTCTTTCCATGCTGAAAAACTTTGAAAGGTAGAAGGTCAAGAGAATACAATATGCTCTCATTTTGTATGTCAGACAATTTTATACTCTTACAAGATTCAATTTTTTATTCAACTAGAAATTTATAGAACTTAATTGATGAAAACTGTGTTTAGATAGTGTAAAAATAACATAAGCAATATTTTGCCTCTTCAGTTACACGGCTGAATTTACTGGGAGGTATTTTCAGTAGGTTAATTGGTAAAACTAAGAGACATGTTCCCTAATACATAGCACAGAAGCTATTAAAGAGTAATTTATACAGTAATTATATCTCCAGCTGTGACATAATCCTGGTCTCTCCTACTTATGATATTTACTGGTGTGATTGGCTGACTAAAGTACTGTCATATACATTCCTATTAAAGCTTCCTAATTTAGAGCTTCCATGTTGGCATCAGCCCATAAAAAAGAGAAACGGAAAGAAGAACAGAAGCCATCCTCAACCATCCAAATTCCCTCTCACATCTGGTCTGGCAGAATTTTGAAACTGTCAAAATTAGAATGATTAAATAGCATTATAAATCCCTGTCTCTTGAGATATATAAATATACTCTTGCACTCAATGCACTTTGGTCTGTTGAAGTATTTCTGTCCTTCTTTATCATCACATATAAGAAAAATAGTGTTGCCGTGCACTAAAACTTAATAAGCTTCTTTAGGTATTCTATCAGAAGGAGGTTGCTAATCTTTACCTGTAATTGCCTTTCACTGAAAGAATTCTAAAGACTTATATTTAGTTATTCATTTATACCTCATAAATGATCCTGAAGCACTTTCTATGGAATTTTAATAATTTTCTGTAACAATTTCAATTAAAAGTCACTTAGTAATGGAAGTTTATTTTCCCATAAAGAATTTTCCAGAATTCATTTTCTCATGCTATACTCAGAGAATATAGGTGGAATTACTTCCCACATTTTATAGTATTGAAAAAACAAACAAAACCATAAATTGTTAAAAAAAAAAAGATGGAAGTAATCAGACCTGTTCACAAATTTGTTCCCATAAATCACTATTGCTTCAAAGGGGAAAGAAGGATTATTTCATCAAAAAGTGTTTCTATATATTCTTAGATTGTACAGATTTCTTCAATAAGACATAGCTTTAAAAAAAAATCTTCTACTACTTTCTCCTATTTTCTCATGTTCTTTCAGCAATCTAAATGGTTCCCTAATGGTCTAAACAAAGAAAAATCAGTGCACTAAATTTAAAGAATGTAACATGGAGATTTTCTTTAGAAAAATCCTAAAAAATAATCACACAAACATAAGGTTTGAGATATAGAAAGTGATGGGCTAGTAGGTGATTCAAGGATATTGTTCTGTGCACCTCCAGGATTTAGTTCAAGTATGTATGATGTACAAGTTAAAAGGCTCAGAAAGTTAAAACATCAACAATAAATATTTTTTCTTGTCATCAGCAATATTTTTTTGATCAATCTATCTACCTTTTAGCTGTTTTGTTGGGTTTTTTCTCTCATAGATAAGCTTTGGTTTTGGTTAGAAAAAGCCGTGTAAAGCAAATAACATGCATTTGCTTTCATTTTTAAAGCTGATTCTCTGTTTTTCTTCAAGTAAGTTTCAGAATGGAGGACAAACACAGCAGCATATTTCAAATGGGCAGTGGACTTAATTCTGTCCAGTACATTCCTTTCAGTGAAAAACACTTGCTTTTCAAATCTGCTTGGTGGAGTTTAGCGCTGAGATTTAGAGTCCTTTCCACAGTGCATTCAGCAGATCTGTTTATTTAGATAACAAAGGATATAGAAAATGAAACCTGTTCTCTCTAGTTACACTTGACCTTTCTATGTATATGTGAGGAGACAGAAATTACCTTTAAAGCATTTTATGTGGACTTTATCATTACATTGCCTATTCCAATCCCTCTTTGAAGAAGTTGTTAGTCTGATTACAGCCTTGTCGTGATTAGGCACTTTACAGTGCCTTCTTTAGAACCATTTTGTAAAAAGTAATGAAAAGCTATTTTTTTACCCCTCCATTTTTAATATAGTGGAAATGAGTTTGGATTAATAGCTTTCTTTTATTCTGTAACTGTTTGATGTTATTTGTGATTATATTGCTTACTGTGTTTTAATATTCCACTGGCATAGTTGTGAGAGTTTGTGTAAAGGATTTTAGGCTACTGCTATGATTCATGAGTCCCTTGTGAAGAAAGGTGAGCTTTTGCAACAGGAAATAAGCTTCTCAACTTTGATGGACTTACCAGTTTGAATTAGGAGAAGTTTACTGCAGGGTTTTCTCAAAGTGAAGTTTGAGTATTCTTCATAGGTGATCTATTTTTGTGCTTTCGTACAAAAACAAAACAACAAAAAAAGCTGGAACAAACTGGAAAATTGCTCCCAGGGTTTTACTAGAGGGCGAGCAGGATGTGTTTTGTGCAGTCGAAGCGGGCTGAGTTCCAGGGATGCTTCGAAGGCGCTGCGGAGGAGGCAGCGCGGTCTGACGCTGACCCCTGTCGGCTGCGCACCTCGCACCCTGCCCGGCATCACGAACAGCCAGCGGGAAATGTCTGCTGCCAGCTCCGCGAGTTCACACGGACAGAAACGACAGCGGCAGCAATTTGCAGTGCTCTGAACTGACTGGTGCATAACTGTATGTCGAGGTCTAAACACAGAAACAAAGTAATTTTGTTCTTCTTGTGTCATTCTCCTTCTGACTCCTGTTTTCCAGACCATCAAACGTTTTAAAAAAACATTACTTCAATTCTAACAAAATTATTATAAATAAAAAATTGC
This sequence comes from Calcarius lapponicus, assembly GCA_039654755.1. Lineage (NCBI taxonomy): Eukaryota > Metazoa > Chordata > Aves > Passeriformes > Fringillidae > Calcarius > Calcarius lapponicus. Next base: position 33,705,066 of record CM077462.1, read on the forward strand.
TATATTTTCCTTATTTATTAACAGCTGTAAAAATTCCTCTGAATCTGTTTCTGCTTACCAGTCTACTTTTAATGTTTAGTGAAACGAAAGAAAATAGGTGGATTCTAGCTAACTGATCATAGAGAACTTATTTCAGACTAGGAGGAATCTCAAGTCACTTTTTTCAGTTAAAGGAAAATCTGAGCAAAGCCCAGTACTGACCTTAAAAAAAGGGATGAAGGAAAAATTTATATCCCCACTAGCTTTTGCTAACTTTCTGGAAACTTTTAAAATTCACCCCATTGAAGGCATTACATACCTTTCAGAAATAAATGTCATACAGAAGAAAAGTGATTGAAATGGATCACTGAATCTTAAGCTATTACTGAAAGGCCAATAAGATGTCTGGGATGGGAGCAAAGGTATAATTAAGGATATTGGGAAATATTAGAATAATCCTTATAAAACCAATGTTCTCAGTGTTCTTAGGGAAATTTTACTTTAGTTTTGGGTTGGTTTGGGTGTTTTATTTTTGGGGGGTTTTTTGTGGTTTTTTTGTTAGCTTGTTTTTAGTTTTGGTGTGTTTGTTTGGTTTTTCTTTTAGTTTTGGTATCTTTCTTATTCTTAGGAGGACTTTTTCTCACCTGGACTTCCCTTCAGATTTTAATCCTCATGGACTTTCTATTTGCTGAAATCTAAAACAATTCCCTGTCAAATATAAAATACAAGGTCAAATGGAAGTGGATATTTACTCAGTTTTCCTCTATTTCAAGTCAGGAAATAAACTCTGTATGTCTGTGTTTAGGTGAAATCAAGTCCTGCATGAGAAACTTGCTGCTGCCCTTATATCTAAAGAATACCTAGAACTTATCTGCTGGTACAATGCTTATCATTTGTTGGCAAACAGAGCACGGCTGACTACAGAGAGATAAGACAGCACCTGAATAAAGATACATTACTGGAATCCAGTCATATCAGCTGAACACAACTTGAGGCCTTTTGAAAAAAGATAGGAAACAATGCTTCAGGATGAATTTCTGAAAGCAGAAAAAGGTTGATGAGTGGCTTGCAAGAAAGATGAGATTCAATATTTTGGCCCCTCCTTTTGAGACCTGCTTTTCAGAAAACACAGAGAGTGACTATCAGGCTTTAATTTATTTTAATACACATGGCAATAATTTCAAATCTAAGAACATTTAGTACATGGTTGTGATTTTTTTTATATTTTACTAAAAGATCCAGGTATTTAAATTATTTGGCTTACTTTATTTCTTAATAGCAGAGAATAAAAATAGTTGTACAGAATTTGAAGTCTTGTCCATATGAGAAAGAGCTTTAAGAGCACTTGTTTATGTTTGAAATCCAGTCTCTGTGTCTTCATTTAACAATATAAAATTATGTCCTTTAGTAATTCTATGAAGAAAACAAGCCCATCTCTACAGATGATTTCAATTTCAATCCCAACATAAACACCATTTGAAGAAGTAGTTTGCTGGGAAAAAACATCCTAACTATGATTTCTTGGTTAGAAACTGCTACCTGTGTTTCTAACCAGAGTTACAAGGAGATACATCCTAAATGGCAAAATCAAGAACCATTAGCTGGAGAAAGGTCTTATATCACAAGAACTTTCATTATAATTTTCAAAACCTAATCCCATTTCTTTAATAGACAGGAATCTATGCAAAAGAATATTTCCCCTTTTCTTCTGAAAAAAGAATACAAATCCAATTCTTAGAGTCTTTATACAATGGTTATTAATCACTGTAATTTAAAAAAGTAATATAATTTTGATTTATTTTTAGTCTCTTTCAGTAGAGAATTGTGTTAGAATTCCATGCTTACAAAGCAATAAACATATGTAGACTCCAACTTAAGCAGTGCTTCACACTTGACCAGCAGTTAAAGGAAGGTTTTGTTTCTCACTGTTTTGTGAAGTTCCAAGCATGGTTTCTGCTTGCTGGCTATCTTTCACAAAATCAGCTAAGGGCCAATTCTAAAACTTGCTTTTTACATGAGTACACACAGTTAGATATTTCTCAGAGGAGTGATAGGGAGCATATGCAAAGGATGGATTTATTGTATTTGGTGTATTACAGCTCTGTTAATAGGTTTCTTGGCATGACAGATAGTCAGGATGAGAGAAGGACAACCTCTGACTGCCAGAAGCAAAGTCAGTGGCCCCAAAATAAGTTTATTATCATCATGCAGAGTATAAAAATTTCAGAGCAGGATCCCACCAGGAGTTCTCTAACTCTTCAGTGAACAGATCACATAATCAGTCTGTGTCTGGGGAATAACTGATGTTCTTCCATGAGCATATACAGACAAAGGAGTGGTAAGGCAAGAACATCTCTTTTGGGTATCTGAAATATGTGTCTGACTTTGACACAATCCTTTAGTGAGCAGCAGAGGAGAAAGAAGACTAAAAGTTATTGGCTCTTAGCTGAGCTTTGCAAGCAGCTGCTTTGTTCTATTTAACTGTAGCTGACTGTTTGCCAATACATGTGAAAGCATTTGTCAGCAAGAATTAAGCACAATGGTTTTCACATTCACCTTGCAATAAGGTAAACACAGAAAGGTTTTTGAGAGTTTATTGACATTACATACAAGTTTCCACGGACTTGCAGCCACAAAACCAGTGCTGACCATCTATTATCAAGTTCCAGATAAGATGGATCATAATATTGAAAATGTTGTAATTGGTCTGCTGTGTTTCAAGGTTAATAAGAGCATTATCCTGTTATGATGCTTTGCTTTGTACTGGCACATCATGCACAAAATTCCTACTGAGAAAAATAGTTTGAGAAGAGTAAAAAAATTAGTTGAAACAAAAGTTGAAAGCACATGAAAAAAATCATACATTAATGACATGTGAATCAATGTGGAAGAAGTGGATCTACACATTTCCATTAAAACACACATTAAATAATGGGGAAGAACTGTATTTCAGGAGTAGAGAAGACAGGAGTAGGACTACTGGCGTGTAATCTTACTTAATTTACTTAGTTTTCTTTCTTTTACATTGTTGCAGCATTTGGTGGATAATAACTTGCTGCCAAATATGCAGAGGCTGTCTGATATTCAGATATCATTCTAACTGTAAAGTTTTCAGTTAGAATTTGCTCCCTTATTTACTATTATTCCAGGTCTTTATTTGCCTAGAGAACTTTGATATCCACAGCACAGAGCTTCAGTTCCTCTCTCTAGCACAATGAGAAGGATTTTCTGCATTCCCTTCATCTTGGGTGGAATAGTCGTGAAAATTTACAATGTCACAAGCTCTGACCGTAATACTGTACTGACACATTACTCAAACCCATAAACCAATCCTTAATGAAAGTCACAAAGAATGAAAATTATACTTGTCTTTAAGTTTTTAGACAACTACACTAGTATCAGAAACAGTAGTTTACATAGGCATAATTTATGTAACCTTAGAACAACAGAAATTGCACTAGCACAGTCATATGAATATCAGTAAATAATTAGGTGAAATTAAGATAATTGTGGTGAAACAAGTAGTGATGAGGACCTCATGTAAACAGGGCATGTTTTTCAGGGGAGTTTATTCTAACTGGCTCCAGAATGGTTTCCTGAGCTGACTGCTTGTTAGCATCTGGCACTACTTTTTACTCCAGGAAGCAATCCGGTTGAGCCACCAAGACCACCCCACAAGGTCTACAAACACATGGATAGTGGGAATGGCTGCAAGATTTGCCTCAGAAGTGCGCTCCTGAGCCAAACCAAAGTACCAGAATACTAGTACAGAACCAAAGTGTTGATGCTGTATTTCCCACTGGAAAGGTGGGTGATTATGAATTGGTGGAACTAGGTAGAAACTCTTGCATGATCAGATTTAACTCATGGCTTATATGATACCCTTTACTCTGTGACTACAGAAGATGTTTAAACCAGGCACAAATCTGAATCACCTGACCATTAAGATAAACATCTGTAGTCTTTATGTAAGCAAGGAAAATTAACATCCTTCAGGTGGTCTTTATGGAGTTATCCTGTCAACGTAACCAGGTCTTGACAGCTAAGGATCTCTTTAACTTGAGGTGGTAGTCTGTGACAATTGTAGTATGGTAAATAGCAGACACATATTTTGCATAATTCAACCTTTTGATTTAGTCTGATAGTCTTGCATGATTTAATTGACAGAGTGATAAATGTGATCTGTAAATATCCTGCATTTTGATTGGCTTTATAAATAACATAAATATACAAGGGTGCACAGCAATATAAAGCATAGGCTCTGGGAAACAGGAATTTATGAAAAAGAGGTTTTGGCCTTCTAAAATCCAAAAATTGTATAATTTACTTTGATTCATTTCTATATAAAAAAATAATCAAGTTAAGACATAATACATGGAGAAGTTTTCACTGTTTAGTTTTTTAATGACAAGTCCTTTTTATTGTTCCACTGAAGCACACTTAAGGAAAAAAAAGCAAAAATTTGCAAACATCAAAACTAATTAAACATTGCTGCTTTTAAACTAAAATTCTTCTCACTTTTGGTAACCAGTTAGCATAAGAAATATTTCCATGTGAAGACCTTTGTTACAATTTTTAAGGTTGCTGCAGAACTTCATGTGGGTCAGGAAATTAGCTCAGTGTGTTTATAACAAACACAGTGCTAAGTTGACAAGAATTTAAAAATGTATTATTTAATTATGATAAAATCTAATAATACATAATTAACTTATTTTCACTCAATTAATTCACATTTATTTATTACTGGATTGTCACAGGGACATTTTGAATAACTAGATTAAATACTAAGAAATTAATTCTCTCATAAACATTTGCAATTTCCTTAGAGATATGTTTGTTGAGCTTTATTTTTTTCTTGACTACATAAAATTTAAGTACCTTTAAAATAAGAGAAATTTTCAAAAATTCTATTTTATGAATGTAATCATAGTCTGGATCTTTATGGGTATGTGGGTACTACTCAAACATGTGACCTCTTGAAAAGAGAAAAATGCAATAGCATAGCTAAAGAAAGGAAAATATATTCTCAAATATTTTTCAACCTTAAAATCAATCATTAATGTATAATTCCCCTCACATTGCCACAGAAATCAATGCAACCAAATTCGCTCCCAGAAACAGGTGATAGAGTGGTTTGGGGCTTTTTTGTTTGTTTCTTTGTGGATTTTTATTTTTCCTCTATATATGGCCAAAACTTGCATGTGTATTTGGGAATGCAGAAAAATGCCTGCCTTGAACTGAACATTTTTTAATGGCTGGACAGAGATTGGGCCCAGACAAGCAGCAGCAACAGCAACAGCAACACAAAATTGAGTTCATTTAATTCAGAATAGAAGTTTGTTTGCCTGTTTTAGTAGTTTTGCTTGAAGCAGATTTTCTGCTATTTCACTTGTTTTCTCTCTCTCTCTCTTTTTTTAATATTCTTACATTTCAAAACAGAAAAAAAAATCTACTTGGAGGAGGCACGTACTTCCAGCCTACTGTGTCTTATGCTTCAGCTTTCTGATCCTTGCACATCCGACATTTAATTGAACATTTGGTGCTTATGAAATAAACCCACTTGTTTCTTCCTTGCAACATCCAGTCAGGTGACCTTATCTGTAGTATCTGTAGGCTGTCATTGCCTTATGGATCTTTGAAACAATTTTTATAAGGCCAGACTGACACTGCTCAGCAGAGGAAAAAATAAATTGTTTCCAAGTTACTACAAAACTACACTCAAAATCTTGTTTGTGGACAGAGGAAAAGCACGCCTTATATAAAAATGTTAATAGTATTGTGTTGGAATATTTGGAATCATAGAAGCTGGCTTTGCCAAACCCAAACAGTACTTGACTAATTTTGTGACCTACAGTGTACTGACTGCATCACTGGGCAAGGGAAGGGATACAGATGTCATCTACCTGGACTTCTGTAAGGCTGTTGATACAGTCCTACACAGCTGGCATTTGAATTAGAAAGATTTGAGTTTGATAGGTGGACTTTTGAATGAATAAGGAATGTTCATGTCTAAAAGTTGCAGTCATTGCTCAGTATCCAAGTTGAAAGCATTAATGAGTGGTGTCCCCTCAAGATTTCCTTCAGAGAATTTAATAGCATCATCAATTACAATGGAAGGGATTCAGTGAATCCTCAGAAAATTAACAGATGGCACCATGATACAATAGAGAGAAGAGATGTCATCCACAAGGTACTTGACAAGCTTCAGGAATGGTCCAAAGTGAAAATCATAACATTCAAAAAGGCCAAGTACAAGGACCTGGAATGTGGAAAACTTCAGTATCAGTACAGACTGAGGAACAAATGGATTCAGGGTATTCTTACAGAGAGGGACATGGGATGAATGAAAATATGGTCACAAGACAGCAAAGTGCAGCTCCGTAAGCTCATCACATCCTGGGTTTCATTTTAAAAAGTATGGACAGCAGATTGAGGGAAGTGATTCTCCCCTTCTACTCTGTATTTGTGAGACCCCCGCCTGGATCAGCCTGGCCTCAGCTCTGGGGTCCCCAATACAAGATATTGAATATAAACTCAAAGCAGGTCCAGAGAAGCCTCTCAAAAATAAAACTATTCCATTCATTCCAGACCATTCTACCTATGAATTTTTAATGTTTCCAAGGTTCAGTAATGACCCAGAATTTTATTTCAGATTTACAATTGAGGCCTAACTAAAATTTACACACTCAAAACCCATTTTAGTAATGAAGACCCTTCTTGCACTAAGATTTACTTAATTTGTACTTAAATTCTCTATTTGCAAAATGGGGAAAACAGCACTCCCTTATCTTCTTAAAATATCATGAAGGAACATTAGCCATACTGGTGTCTGAAAAGTTGTTTGTTGCATGATGAAATGATGAATAAAAATATCTAGATGGATATTGAATAGTTTAAGACTGCTCCTATCCTATTAAGTCTTCTCCTCAAGATCTTCTTATTGTCTTATCTCTATTACCTAGAGATTTACTACTTAGCTTTCATAGCAGCAAACAGAAATTATGTAATGCATTTTTTTCAGACCAGTTTTGTAAATACGCGGAATAATTCTCAAAGACATTTACAGAGGGAGTCCAGAGTGTTTATAAAAGAAACAAACCTCAACACCCCCCCCCCCACCCCTGCCAGTAATTTGAACTATGTTTGCAGAAGTGTTCAGACAATTGGGACAAATCTAATGGAGAAAATATTTCTTGTCAAGCCAATAGATCAACCAATTCTATCACAGAAACTCTTTTAGATACTTGGTGTCTCAAACTGTTGTAGGAAGGCCTTTGATTGTAAGATAAAGGCTTTCTATTTTCAAGTCTAAAATGTCTTTGATTCTAACCATTCTCAGAAACTAGAGCTTAAATCAATGTGGAGTTTTCTGATATTATAGAATGTGGATAGAATGAACTGCCAACTAAATGATGTTTGAAGAATACTCTTGTGTTTATCTGCACTCTACTTTTCTGTCAATGAGAGTCTTGAAAGGAAAAGGGATCAGTCTATGACAGTTGGTAAAGATTTTCCATAATTTTTAACACATAAGACCCCTTCTTTGAATTTCAGCCTACTCATTCAATTTATGCTGGCAGTCTCAGACACCCTTGCGCCTCTGAGAGAATATTTTTCTTGATGACTGACATTTGGTCTGTTTAAAAGAGCAAGATCTCAGCTGAAGGAGAATGGGTTTTGAGAGCTATTATGAGAACAATCTACACAATAACTGTTTAGAGTTCTATAAATCTTAGTATATTTAAAAGAGTATTTTTGAAATTTCTTGTGAGAAAAATCACTAATTTATGGCATTAAAATGAATTAACTTTATGAATAGAATGAATGCATCTCTTGTACATATCATTTCTGGATATTAAGAAGTTCAGAGTTTCCTTGTAATCCTTTTTTTGCTAGGTTATATGAAGAGAATCTCTTAGTTTCCATTCATATTAAATTACTTCAATTCTGTCAGCGTGCAACACACCTGGTAATTTATACCTTTGCTCTTCAAGGAAATATCATCCAATTATTATCAACAGCATGACTCAGCTGGGGAAAAGTAAGCACCAAGTTGTTACATCTGAAACCAAGCCTCTTATTCTGCAATGGTAATTGCAAATGCCAGCTTTCATTCATTTTAATTAGAGTTCCCATAGGCAAAAAAAAAAAAAAAAATTAATCCAGAAAGAACTTATTAGAGTAATGCAGTGAAGTCTTCCAGCATACATTCCAGAATTCATTTTTTCCTAAGAAATGGCAACATGGGACACGAAATTTTTCATAACCTACAAAATCAGCTTAGGTTACACGTATGTAGATGCAGTTTAGGCATATGTTCAATAAGTAGAAGAAATACTGACCAAATCAACAGTAGTTTATGAGATGGAGCATGCAAATATTTACGCATGGCTGCAAAAATGTCTTCTGGTTCAGATGTGACACTGAATCTATTAGAGAATCACTTTTTTCTTTTTTGTAGGAACTGAATCCCAGGAAATCTGAACTGCAACCTGAAACAGCACTGCATAATAGCAATGAATCATATTTGCCAGCCCTGAGGCAACATTTCAGAAATTTTAAATGTCTCCAAATTGTACTGGAGACCCTCGTATTAGTAACTTAATTGAGTTTGAAGTATCAAATTTATGGTTGTATCGGAGAAATAAGACTCAATTATACACTCAAAATTTTGGACAATTAAAAGCAACTCAATTTTCCTGAAATTGATATCTTTGTCACATTCAGAGGCTAAATTGAGTACTCAGAGTGTAAAAAAGAAAAAAAAATGTTGTTTACAAATACTGTTGAAATTTTGTGTGCTCATTCTCTACAGCAGCTTACTTGGTGTACAGATGCTTCAAGAAAATCTGTTTGAACACAGTACTTAAATAAATGTGCAGGGCATTTAGAAGTCTAACTACAGGCTTATAAATATCCATATATATATGAATCCAAATGTAGGTGCTTCCAGTGATTTTTTTTAAATGCCATAACTTAAGTGTATGCCTAACTTATACATCCATGTCTATATAATTTATATTTAAAAGCAAATAGAAGGTTATAAAAATAAATGTTATACTTTATTTGAATTTTATCATACATATTTTGCTTACTCATTTATTTCTTACAGACTACTTTACAGATCTAATAGATTTAAAGTTTTTCACCTTGATCCTGTTTGTCTCAAACATCTTGCGAGAGATGCAATCCTCCACTTGCCATTTTTACTGTAGACACTAATAAAAAAGTCAGGTAAATTATATAAATTCTGTAATGGTGCATTTAGTATCAGGCATTTTCATGTGAGGCAAAATGTTTCTATGTGTTCCATAGGGAAAGATGTTACTTGTTTCACAGCACAAATTATAATTACAGAATCACAGAATTGCTGAGGTTAAAAGGCCTCTGGAGCTCATCCAGCCCAACCCCTGGCTCAAGCATAGCTGTCAAGAGCTGATTGCCTCAGACCATACCCAGACAGCTTTAGAGTATCTCCAAGGATGGAGACTCCATCATGACTTTGTTCACTCTCACAGTGATAGAAGTATTTCCTTATATTCAGGCAGAGCTTCCCATGTTTCAGTCTGTGTCCATTAGTTTCTGTCTTATCAATGGGTGCCGCTGGAAAGAGGTTATTTTGATCTCCTTGACATTCTCCTGTCAGGTATTGATGAGATCCTCATAAACTTTCTCTTCTCCAGGCTAAAGAATCCCAGCTCTGTCAGCCTTTCCTCACAGGAAAGGTGTAGGACGTTCTATTGTCTTTTCCTAATTACATGACATTTCTATTGGCTGATTTTCTTTTTCTTTTTTTTTTTTTTAACAGATGTCTTTAAAGGGCTTTTGTATTGGTAATTATTTAAGGAAGAGTTTGCTTGTTCCTCTTTTAAGTTATTTAGTAAGCAGGAGAAAATAATATTAAGAATTGATAAAATTCTTGACATCTTTATGTTAACATAAAATCATAGTTTCACCACATGTCAGTATTGCAGTTACAGATGCATGTCTGTACAATCTTAATAACATGACAAAGCATTCTATATTTTCATTAAATCAACAGAGACAAAAATGATGAGTAAGTAAAAAAATAATTTACTAAAAGGAATTTAATCATTGCAAAGCAGAAATCTGGGGTCCAGTAGAAGAGAATTTTAAGCTCAATTAAAGTGTTGAGGAATCATTCAGAAGAGAGAAAGAAAAGGAGAATGCTCACAAAAGACATTAAATTATGTCATCTATTATTGGTTGTGTACTTCCTATCTTGGATTGCTTCAGGGTCAGCTCGGCACAAGTGATAAGTTAGCTCGGGCAACTGAGAGCCAATAAATCATTAGGGTTAGGTGGGACTTATTCAGCAGAACAAAATGGATCTCATGAAAAACATTTAAATGGAAAGCAACATTATTGGAGAAGTCATTAAATTGTGACTTAAATCCATAAAAATTGAGTGAAAGAAAGCTGGTGTTGAATGTGTAATAGAGAGATGCTTCAATTAAAATTCACATGTTGTTTTTGTAAACAATTGAAAACATTTTGGGATCAAGTCAGAATAATAGGAACTGTACAGTGATACAAGGTTTTCAGCATTCAGTCTTCATAACAAACTCCTAGGTATGAGACTTCAGAGAACATTTCTTCCGTGTTAGGCTAAAGAGAACTATTGGGGAGTTCCTCCCCAGGACATGGGGAGGAAATATGAAGCAGCTCTTGCATTGAAGCAGCTCTTGTGTTGAGAAAAAGACACAGAGATCTCTTGCCAACTACAGTCAGGAAAAACAGACTATCTATGGAAGGTTTATTGGGTTATTGCCAATTAAAAATAGAGTAAGCTAGTGAGAGCAAAACCCAACTCCCTAGTTTCCTCCTGTCCTTCTTCTGAGGCTCAACTTACCTCCTATTCTTCTACCTCCTACCCCCTGCACAGATGGCAAATGGGACTTGTGATCAATTCATAATGTTTTGTGACTGCTGCTTCTTCATCATGCTGTACTCCTTCTTCAGCATGGAGCCCCTCCCATTCACAAACTGCTCCAGAGCGTGGGTCCTTTCTACAAGGTACAGGTTCCTTCAGGAGCACACTACTCCAGCATGGGTTCCCTGCAGCATCACAGGTCCAGCCAGGAGTCATGGTCCACCATGGGCCTTGCTTTCCACAGGCCACAGCTCTTTCCAGGATTCTCCTTCAGCATGAGTTTTCCATGAACCCGAGCTTCCTTCAGAGCAAATCCATCTGTTCATGCATGCCCTGTAGGGGGGATATCTGCTCCACCATGGACCTCTGTGGGCTGCAGTGGGGCCATCAGGCTCAGCACAGGCTGTCTCCAGGGGAATCTGTGCTCTGGCCCCAGAAGCACCTCCTCCCTCTCCTTCATTCACAGTTGTTTCTCACATATTCTCACTCCTCTCTTCTTGATGCTCTTGCACATTATTTTTTACCCTTTCTTTAAAATATGTTAATCTGCAGGTGGTCCCAGCATCAGGGATAGACTCAGTTTTGGCCAGTAGCAGGCCCATCTTAAGAGTTGTCAGGGACTGTCTCTGTCTGACATGGGGATAGCACCTTGTGTCTCCTCACAGAAACCAACCCTGCAGCGCCTCTGCTGCCAAAACCTTGCCACACAAATGGAATAAAAATGTAAAATGTGAAGTAAACCTCAAGGTATTCCATTCCAGTTCTAAGCTGGTCATTACAAGCTGAGCAAGATGGTCTTTTCAATTCTGATCCCGATTACACTCATGTGACTTGGCAAAAGGGGTAAATATTTCAGAGATGCCAAAAATAACAACAAGAAATTAGCTTAGGATTTGTTTATATATGTATATATATATACACACACATATATTTACTTTTTAACAACCTATATATCTACATATACAGAGATCCATGGGCCAATTTTAATCTATGTAATTCAAATGTAGATGTAATTCCATTGATTGTCCAAGTGTTTCAGTGGCATAATTTACAGAGTGAAGATTTATCCTAAAAGAAATGTTTTGTCTATCTTTAAGACAAGAGAGACATCTTCATTCTGAATTTTCTCAATGAGAGAAAATTAAGAAAGATCCTTAAAAATACCTTAGATCCTTACATTTAACCCTTACAGATAATGGATCCTAACAAATACTTATACATATTAGTAGTGTGTAAAAAAATCTTTCTATTTATATGATATTTTGACATCCTAAAAGGCAAAACTCCAAAAGTTAATGTAAGTATCTTCAAGGACAATATATCTCAATCGATTTTTAAAGTATATTGGAGAGTAACCTTAAAGTCCAAAAGAATCTAGAGATTAAATTATGAGATTTTAAAAAACATAAGAACAAGAAACTGAAAAAATCAAATAGTATCAATAAAAAATAATTCTGTGGGAATTTTAAACTGTAAATATTCAATAGATGTTAACAAAAAAAATAGAAAAACATAGAGAAAGTCTTAAATAGTATCCTTGAATATATTTCAGTATTCTTAGTTTTTATAAAAAATGTGTTGGTTTATTGGTTGGTTGGTTGGTTGGTGTTAATTTGTGGTATTCTTTTTCTTCTCATAAACAAGAAAATTAAATGGCACTATCAAAATATCTTCTGTAGAAAGTGCAATGTAAGAAAATAAGAACAAATAATTAAAATCCTTCTTCATCCCCAGCAAGACAAATATGCTACTTATAATTCCACTTATTTTTTAGGATGATTCTGCAGCAATTTGATTAATAATTCAAAAATACTTTCAAGAATTTAGCTTATAGTGTGGGTTTTTTTTTTACTTTCTAAGAGTCTTGTGTTTACTGAGTCCTTTAAAAAGAAATCTAAAATCAATCTAATTTTGATACTTCAATTCATATTTATTTCCAAGATATGCACTGGCTATGACAGAATTGTTTTCTGACTGTTATGAATCAAAGATAATAAGGAAATTGATTGAAAACTTAGAATTTATTCTGGTCTAAATTCATTGAAGATTTCCTCAAGAAAATGAATATATTCATGTTACAGAAGACTCAATAATTCAATGTAAATAATAAAAATAATGAATATTTGAAGAAATTGTACCTTTATAGTGTTTACTTGTTATCACTGGTAATTCATCACTCTTATCTCTTCTGTTCTGAACACTCAATGTGCCCTAAATCTCCTTTTGCCTGTCAGACGTTTAGGTACTTTTGTTTAAATTATAAATGTATCATCACAGTTATTGTCAAAACACTGTTTAAATTTAATAGTAGAAAGATTTTTGTTTTCTTTTATAGCTTGACCTGGACTATAATCATATTGTATAAATGTAGAAATTCTTTTTTGTCTCTAAAACTTTAGCTAAAACAGGGAATTAAATATTTATTATAAAGCGGTGGAGTGGCTCCTTTTATATAGACAGTATTTCCATTGTGTTTGAAAAGCTTAGGTGTTTGGATGAAAAACTATTAGAATAATTTACATTCTATTTTGAAAGGAAGACAAATCCTTCAATTCCTCTTATTTTTATCACAAGGAAAAAGAACTGTGTGTGAAATTATTTTACTGCCCCATAAAGCTTACTGAGATTTCTATTATGTAGGTCAATAATTCAATTTTTTCTTCATACAGGGTGTTAAACAAAGAAAAAAATTAAAGATGAAAGGAAGAGAGAGGGATTTTTGAAACAGCTGATTTGGTACATTCAAGGGAGGTAAAGCATCTAAATTCAAATCACTGTTTTTATCTAATTGAGAGCTAAAGAGCACAAGTAGCGATTGCCTGTTTTGACAGTTTTTTACTCAGCTTCTTCTCTTCAAGTTATAATGAATGATCATTGGTTCAAAACATACTGGCTCTGCAAGCCACTCATGGCGAGTCTGTGCACGTCTTTAGTACACACACACACATATATGCATGTACATGTAAAATATATACATGTATTTTAAAATGTATATGTATATGTATATGTATATGTACTCTTCCTCAGCATCAGAAAACCTGCATTGAAGTCCTTACTCTAAACCTTGCAGATAGGGAAGCTAAATTTCCATCTATGTCTTTACTGCTAAATTAGGCTAGCAAATCATTTACATACAGTTTTATCACTTAAAAAGTAAAGCTAGAAGAAATACAAAGAAAAGTGGGAGTCCTTAGCACCAGCACATGCACGTAAGGAGTCAGCATTCTCTGTGCTCTGTCTAGGCCTTAAATCAGTTTACAGCTTAGGCTTTCCAAGGAGAAGTGAGAGAAATTCCTAACCTAGTTTACATGCATTAAATACTTAGCAGTTTATGCCATTTTTTCTCATGGCATTTGTTATTATCATTAAAAATGATATGTAAATTATGTGAATTCTTAGATAAAGACATCTCCTTTCTTTACAGAGCACATTTGCATGTAGGTGATATCTCTGTATGCGTGTATCTTTATCCTCATTCTGGCTGCAAATACAGATAACTTGTTTCTGATACACTTAGTTTTCTTTGATATCCAAAGGCAACACACTGATCAATAAAAAAATTATTCAGTGTGAAATTTAAAAATACAAGTCATAAAACCAATGCTGAAAAATTATTTCTGTACAGTGACTTTTTCAATCAAGACCAGAGAGTTACTATTTGTCTGCACAGAGCTTGTCACACATTAACTAAGCTGAACTCTCACCACCATTCTCACAAACTCTGCTAAAATAAAGGGAACTTACTTTCTGTAATTCCCCCATTTAGGTAATGCTTATAAATAATGAATTTGGGTTTTTTAGCAATTAACTTGAATTTGTGTTCTCAGTAATGAAGTAATACAATTTAAGCATCTAAATAAAAACCTTCTCTTTCTTTTTAATTTTGAAATTCAGGCTTCTCATGCTGTTTTTTAGATTAGGACAGAGATATATTCAGCATACTTTGGTGAAAAATCTGTCCCCATTGAAGCCAGTAAAAAATAAAAATTAATACCATCCCAAGAATTGTTTCTGTCCTATCAAATACAATAAAAAGGTTTTAACTTTTGTAACCTTTTATTGTTTAATACATGAGTGCATCATTGCATCAAGGTAGCCAGTGAAGAACCTATCTGGAATTTTCTCTGTATTTTTCTTTCCATTGATACTATAAATAGACTCCTATGTAGTTTTGCACAAACCTCCTTTCATCGTATCAGAATAATTAGTTTCAGCAACACTATTTTATGCATAATTTCTGGTCATATTTAATAGGCTTAATTTCTTTCTGTTTTTAAAACCTGTCCATCAAGAGATTCTGTTTCCCTCCACTGCATTCTAGTAAAAATTATTCACAGGAAGAAAAAAATGTTTGGTGAAAGGTTTTGTTCTTTCCAATGGCTATGGTCTTTTTTTGGCAAATGTTCTGTATTTCTGCCCTCTAAGGTCATGGTTATTATTAAGCTTCAATATTTGTCTTATTCCTTCTGAGATTTTGAAATTGATTCAAAATATATTCATTATTCTGAGTGTTGGTACTCTTCATGTAAATTGCTATTTTTTATTATTTATTATTATTATTATGGCTTTTTGGTTTTATTTATACTATTTGAACTTTAAAGATATTTATTGTTCCCATTTTGACATGATAAATTAAAAATATTAAACATTTAATCAATGGATTAAAGACATTTTAGTGGTTTTAGCCTTTCCTTTTTTCTGTTTTGAGTAGCCTCAAAGTGCCTTATGTTTTCATCCATGTGCCTTGTTTAATTTTCAGTAAAGAATACCAAAAAGCAACATTTATTCCAAGTGATGGTATTGCACAGAGCTCTCTGCAAACTGTAATTTCTTTGATCATGCTCTTATTCTAGTTCTGCAAATTTTTGAGGGCTGTTTTTTTCAGTCACAGTCAAGCATCAGCCATAAGGCAGCAGTCACAGTCAAGCATCAGCCCATAAGGCAGCAGCTTAAAGGGAGAAATAATAATGGGCAATTTTTACCCTGCACCACACTTAGGCTGAGCTCAAGGATTAGTTGAAGCCTTGGGTGTTGATTCAAATTGCACATTAGAGTTTAGTGAGATAGCGGTTCATTTACCTCTAATTTTTGTACTTAAGAAGCGGATGAAACTGAAGACTAGAACTTAAATTGAACAAGCAGAGACTTGAAATGTCAAGTTCTTGCCTGGGAGGGATGTGTAATGATCTTCTAATCAGCTTTGAGGACCAAAATTCAGGCAAGGGGAGGTTTTCTCACAGACAACTGCAAAGTAATAATACTTCAGGAGAGAAAGCATGAATCTGCGTGATGGTTTCTATGTATTTTTATTTGTTGATCATTGTTTTTTAAACATTGTTTAAAATCTTTAACTAAGTATAAAAGAAATGGCAATGCTGAATTTTTTTGAAGTGTTTAGCAGTTAATGACTCAATTGACATCAGTTGTGTATTTTGGAATATTGAAAAAGAAGATGCTTTCTGTATTTTAATCAGATTGCGGGGGGGTTTATGTTGTGCTCTTCTCAGCATCAGAATCAAACAACTTTGGTTGTTTTTTGTTTTGTGTTTTTTTTTTTTTTTTTTAATTTCAAGTGTCTAGCATTCTTTTTTGCCTGTTTAGAAGTGCTTTTTTCCACAGTTGCTTTTTAGTGTCGATCTTTCAATTTACAGTTTAAACAGCCTTATACTTGTAAAAACCAGGCACATGTTGGAAGGAGAAAAAAATGTTCATAATGTGTGGAATGTACTTTATCTTGAAGGGCTTTCTCATTTAATTGATGTGATCTGACCTTGCCTATTAGTCTTGCTAGAGGCAAGCTATTTCTGTCTGCATTACTTTTCATTATTACTTTCATGCAGAAGCTCAGTACCTGCTGCTCCATATAAATATGTGGCAGAGCTAAAAGAACATACTCTGCAAAGTCATTCAAGTCCTATCTGCTCTTATACTTTCAAAGTTAATTCACACAAGCGTATACCATAGTGCCATATATCAAAGTCTGCTGTTATCAACAGAAATTTGGGAATACCAAACTTGTGATCATGATCTGAGATATTGTCAGGAAATTTATATTCCCTATTTACTTTATCTGAGTCCAGACATCATCACCTTAGATATAAATCAATCTTATCCTGTAGAAATTACTTTGCAGCTATGCCTGAGCTTATTATTAATTTACAGGTTCTTTGTTTGGTACAGAGTGAAGGAGGCAATCAAATGATATATCACGATAAACAATTAAAATCTGTCCTCTTGTGGCTTTAAGCTGTTGAAATGATATCAGAACTTGTGCAGAATGCAACTGTTCCCAAATTACTTTCATTGTTAAACATTAGACAATATGAAAAATTTTTGGTCTGACTCAGTAATTGATTACGCTATTGTGTCTGTAGACCTCTGTCAGACATTTATCGTTTATTATTGTGTGGTTACCTTCAGCAGACGCAGAGGAATCATAAGAAATACAGTGATGGTACATGGATAAAAATTAAACAACACTCATACTGCCTTTATTGTTTTTCCCCAAAGATAAATGTAAGAGACTCAGAAAGTTCACAGCAAATAACCCATTTATATAAATTTGCTGCTAAGGCAAATATCTGCCCAATCCTTTTAAATGTCAATCATTAATTTAATATGTAATTTGACAAATATTATCAACTTACTGTTTTGCAGATTATTTTTGAATCTCTGTTGAAAATAATTTGTTAAAAAGTTGACAAATTAGTAACAAATAATTGTTGGCAAGCTTTTCCATGTCTATAAGTATGTCACATTATTCCTATAAACTTGATATTCACACAGTCACAGAAACATCCAGTCAACCCAGAAAGAATCTGATCTTGAGATTTTGTATTCTTCTTTTTCTATCGAGTATCAAAGGGCTAATTTGCAAAAAACTCATACAAGAAACTATGTTGAATTTACGTCAAGTGAGTAATGGTTTCAAGGAATTTAAAATTCAAATTATGTATTTGGAAACTAATTCTAGTATTTTAGCTGGCACATTACTTTAAATTTTTATCTCTTAACAGAAATTGTCATAAAATAAGTTAAAAATACATCTTTGAGAAAAGCACATAAAACCCCACAAGTTATCCTGAAGTATTTTACAAAGAAATGAATCAGTATACAATTTCTCTTTTCTTGTGGGTTTTTTCCTTTGTTTTGCTTGTGTGTTATATCAGTTTTGTTTTGGCTTGGTTTTATTTTTTAAATTGGACTATGAAAAGTATGAAAATAAACTTTCATTGGGCTTGAAGAGAACAATTCTTTCTTAGTTTATATAGCAACAACAGCAAGAAAGGAAATATTCGAGAGGCCAAATAAGTCTTCAAGGATAACTTGTCACTGAAGTGGCATTTTTGTTAATCAGTCTGATGTCGAGTTTTGGCTCCATTAAGTGTTAAGACACTTTGGTGGTCAGGACTAATTTGAGAAAAGAAACAGAGCTTTCCTTCAAGGCAGTTTTTATCAAAAATATTGTTTCATTATTTGACTCTGACGGGGCCCAGAACTGAGCACAGCACTTGAGGTGTGGTTTCACGCTCGTGCCTAAGTACAGGGGGACAGTCACTGTCCTGGCCCTTGTTTCGGCCACAACTGTTTCTGATCCAGGCAGCCAGGATGCTGTTGGCCTTCTTGTCCACCTGAGGTACAGTTGGATCATGTTCAGATCCTCTTTCTGCCAACAGCCCCTGGGCCATTTCCACAGGGCAGCTTTCCAGTCCACTCTTGCCCCCAGCCTGTGGAGCTGCCTGGGGCTGTTGTGACCCTAAGGCAAGACCCAAGCACTTCACTCACCAAACCTCACACCTTTGGCCTTGACTCATTGGTCCAGACTGTCTAGATGCCTCTGAACAGATTATTAGAAATTAAATATGGTAAAAGCAGCTCATTACCCTAGTACTACAAAGAAAAGGGCATTTTGTTTGGTATAATAGAAAGAAACTATAATTTCGTTTAGAAGAAGGATTATAAATTTTGGCTTTTATGACAGTGGGCTGTTTCATGAATAATTGTTCTACGCAGCAGGCTTTGCTTTCTGAACCATCCCTTTTTTGCAGCTTTAATAAAATTTCCTTCACTAAGCATCTAGGGCTATGCTGTACTGTAATTTTAATTGAAACAATGGAATACGACTGAAGACCAGAAAAAAGTTCTACTCAACATAAATATTTCATTTTTTCATGAGAAAAGAACAAACTGTTTGGTACATGTCTAAAATAGCTCCAGACTTTTGAACAGTGCTCCACAATTTAAAGATTAGAAATTAATGATTTTCCATTATTTTGGGTGTCCTTTACTTTGAACTCTTGCAAAGAAAAAAAATATTTTTTTTCCATAAGTGAATCCCAGCATCTTTATATGGTCACAAATTGTGAGATAAGTAAATATGAGTTTCCACACCAAGTGTTATTGGTTGGCCCATTCTTCACAGTTTTATGCCAATGCAGCTATTGATTCCAGGGCAGTAGCTGCATCAGAAAGGAAGCTGGCTTGTGTTGAAGGTAGCAAAGATTCTGCCTTTTGCATGATGTGACTATTTTGATTCATTCCACTTTTACAGATAAACTTTGACATTATAGAAGTATTTTATTTTGTGCTGTATATGTTAAACAGTTCAATAATACCACTGCATCTCACATTTTTTTACCTAAAATTAGGCATATACATATCAACAAAGCTTTTATTTCTAATCATGATTTTCTAAACTTGTAAGTTGAGGTTCATTTATGGTACAATACTGCTCAAATACAAATATTTTTCCATCAATATGCTTTAAACTTTCTGACTATTGTCTTTTATTTAGCATCAATCCTCAACCCCTCTCTCAGCGCAAGAAAACCAGTTTCTGTTTGCTTGAGGTATTGCTTTATGGCCAGAGATATTCACTTAAAAATCTATTTTTTATGGTAGATTTGTTACTCTAGGATTCATGAAAGCATTACTTTCACTTTGATTTTATTATAGTTTTCATGTAGATTTGAGACATGATGTTACAGAGCCAAAGAAGTTAGTGAGAAAGAAGGACCAAGGAAAGAAAAACATTCAGTAAGATTTGCTAATCTGTGAACTAAATGATTTTTGTTTACAGAAGGTGCAATGTTAGTTGGCAATTATAACTGCACAACATCCACTCTTCAGCAACACATAGCACAGGAGAAATGCTACTGAATTGTAGAATTTTTTTGTAAAGTAAAAATATATACCTGTGATTTTTGATATCTTCAGCTACGGTCCTGATTGCCTTATGATACCGAGTATAGTATCTATTAACCTATATTGTAGAAAAGTAAATACGGGATTTGATGAGGGGGCGGGTAAATCTATAGTATGTAATTATTGCCTCTATAGAGATAATTACTGCATATACTCATGTGGCAAAACAAATTATTCTTATTGTTTGGTTTTTCTGATGAACTGGAAGATTAGATGCTGATTATACGACTACATTTAAGGGTTAATTACTTTCATTTAAGCTACACACAATACTACATAGAACTTTACCTGAAAAACACAGTTCTTTGCTTTAGCATAATCTAACACTTAGATAAAGCAAATTTAGACAACATAGGGGAACAATCTGGGAACAGTTCAATGTTCTTGAACAACTCATTTCTCTAGGTGGACCAGAATTTAAATGTTCCTGTTTATTATAGTAGAGCACCCAGAAGAAAAGAGAAATCTTGGGGGAGGATATAGACCAGCAATGGACAATTGTCTAGTCTTGGTATTATTTGTACATTTACTTCTGAATTTAAAAAAAACTCCAAGCACACCTAGTTTGTATTAAGTTTTTGACACCTGAATAATACTTTTCTAGGTTTTAACTTAGTTGGGCTTAACTCTAATTTGTGTTATGTTTAATGGAGGGTTCATAACTACTCATTAAACAGTCTGTTCAATTTTCTTTGGTTTTAGAAGTGGAAGAATTTTTATAATAATTCTAAACTGGAGAAATTGGGAATGAGTGTAATCATTTATTGAGGCTCTGTGTGTCCACTGAAGTTTTACTGTAACGAATCCCCCTAAGAGACTGTCCTGGGACTGCAGAATATTTTTTTTCTTCTATATGGGATGCTATTTTCCTGCCTACAAGTATTTTGTTGTGCTTATCTGATCATCTTTTCTGGCCCTGCTAGGACTGTTGTGTATCATGTTGTACTCATCCCTGTCTCAATCTGAGGCACACAGAAAGTTGCTTTGTATCTCAATGTGTCTTACAGTAGCTAGAAGTTTCTTTTATGGAAACTAATTGACTGAGATATATATGAAGTAAAATTAAACTACTGTCTTTTCTGGCCTTGAAACTCTGAAGTCTGTAATATTGGACAATGTGATGAACAGAACAAGCTGGAAAAGTTATCAAAACGTGAGGCTATATCTGTGTCCTGGAGTTCTTCTATTAGTGAAGTGAAGAGATATTGCAGTGTTCAGATGATTTATTTAAGAGTTCTTTTTAATCTAAATTGCACATGATATTGCACTTCATTTATGCCTGGGTGCAGTTGGCATGTATCTGGAAATATTCACACATAAGAGTGGGTAATTCCAAAATCATCTAGGGAGATCAGAAAGCATAAAACATTGGGGCTTTACCAAATATTGAAGTTTTAGATTCACATTTACACATTTTGCATAAAAAGCATATTAGCATAGGAAAGACAGACACAGATAATGAAAATAAAACATTTTAAATTAGCTCAAAAATACTTAATTCATAACTAGTAGAGTCATTGTAAGAGGGGGTTAGAGAACTTTAATCTATTCTTCAGTATGGAAATGGCCTTAGAAAAGTCATACAAATGCTTGGGTGGATTGAGATCCAGACATCTGTTGAACTGTCTGTATTACTGCAGATTTAGAATACATGGCTGTATATTCCTCATTCTACAAAAATAATAATGTCTGGGTTCAATTTTTCTTTTTTTTTCAATATCAAATAATGCAGAGTCAGCTGTTCAGCTTTATGCAGAGCTTCCCATTTTAATGAAAATTGCAATTTGCATAAAAGAGATTTATTTTCTTGCCATGTGCTAGTTCAAATTTCAGTATGAACTTTAAAGGGCATTTGTTCATTTCATTGCAGTGAAGGACATTCCAGGAATCATTTTTTCACTTGGCACAAATATTATGTTGTCTTCCTTAGTTCAGCATTTTGACTCCCAGTAAATGCTAGTGGTAGATATGGTTATTAGAAAGAAAACATGGAAATAAAAGGATGCAGGAGGAGAAAATCTTGTCTGTGTATGTGTGTCATATTTTTCAGGATATTAACGAAAACCTGTGGCATTAGGTAGAAGAAAAATGTACACTGAAATAAGACTGAAGCTATGAAATGCTATATCTGTTTTAAAACTCCTCTGTCATGTCTGAAGCTGTGGCCAAAAGTTGCCTTTACCAGTGTTTATGGAAACTGAAAGAGTATTATCCAGTCCTTTAATCATTACCAAGTAATCTCAAAAATAAATCCTATGGAAAATTTTATTGAATAAAGACTGTTTATTGAATAAAGACTGAATATTGACTAAAGACTTGATAAAGACATGATAGGTAGGAAACCAGGCTCAAAAGTTCCATCCTTAGCCAGCTTGCTGCAATAACTACATGAAAACTAACTAAAGTTTGTAAAAAATAATGTTCTCAATAAATCACAGTCCAGCCACCTTTCTATTGAACATGTAGTTCTAGAAAAACTATACATAAATTGATACAAATATTTAAAGCTATCATTGAGAAGCAAAAAAAGGCAAGAATTTTTTCTTTACTAGAACTTGGAAATTTTAGAGTTTTACTAATGACAATTATCACAGTTGTGACACTTCATGATACCACTAGTGGTTGCTAAACTTATTAACTATTTTTCATTAAAAACTGTTCTTCCCACTCTAATTAAAAAAATTTGCTTTGGTTTTGTAAATACATACCTGTACTTATATTGTATTTGTTCTCTATATAAATTCCTCTGAATAGTGTATGAGACAAAGATCAATGAAAACAAAAAACCAGCAATAAAATTTAAGTAGCCTGTCCAGTGAAGAAGAAAGGTCACACCCAAATAATAACCTAAAATGAAGCTCAAGTCTACAATTAAAATGGTTAGTGAATACATTAAATATTCGCTAAGTCAAAGGCAAAGTAGAAGAGGCATGCCTATAGCGTATTAGTTAGAGGACAACTTAAGATCATTAGGTTATGTAAATATCCTAGAGTTTTCAATTTGAAGCTACTCCACAAAATCTAAAGTAGTAGTAGTAGTACAGGTGACCTTAGTAAGAAACACAAATTCTTAAACACATACTTCAGCTGGAAACAACTTGTGCGTGTGGCTGCTTCAGGGGAAAAAAACAAAACAAGAGGACAATGTCAAACTTCCTTTATGTTTCATTCAGAATTGCTGACTGATAAACCAAAAAAAAAAGAAGCAGCACTAAAGCCTTATAATGTTTCTGTTCTCTTTAGAAAGACTCACCTGCTAATTTTGCTACTTTTTCTTAATCCTTAGAGTGTAGAGGATTTTGTTAAAACTAATTCCCAAATAGGGAAATTTTTGTATAATTTTTCTCCAAATTCTTCTCTCATGTAGGGAAAGATTTTGGATCAGAGTTTTAAAAATAATAAACTAGGGAATTTACAGAGTTTGTATGACCTAGTCATGATAGAGAGAAGCGATAAGAAGGAAGAATAACACAGTGGTATTAAATGTGTTATGCTGCCTAAAATGCTATGCATTTTTACATTAAAAAACTAAACCAGAGGAGATTGAGGGTTTATGAAGCTGAAAAATACGTTGTATTTGAAAACTGGGAAAAGATATGACTTTAGTTCTGGCAGACATTTGGAAGGCTCCTTCTCTTTAAAACAGAAGGTGCGTTCCTCTTTAATGAGTAGTGCTTTATATGGGGTATTACTGTATACAAATTTGGTTTCTAGGTGATAAGCACCCTAGTGAGATTAGCTAGAAGCTGAGGAAAATGAGAATTAATACTGGACACTGCTGTTGGTAACAGATTTCTGCTTCTTTTCATGGATGTAATGAATTTAAAAGCTTCACATTATGTGCCAAACATGCAAACACTCTCCTCCTCCTAAAAACTCTCAAAGTAGTCAAAATAAAATATTATATAAGTTATTTTTTTGTCTTCAAAAACTCTTATGTTTATACAAACTGATAACACACAAAATTTTCTCACAATACTTGGCATTTTAAACACAGAAAATCCAAACAAATTCAATTTTTTTTAGACTGTGAAAAAGCAAGAAAGCTACATGGAGGACTTTTTCAAAAGAAATGCTAGAGGGTCATTTTAGTAAGAAGTGCAAAGCAGTAAGCTTCAGTATGATAATTAAAAATCAATGAGTGTCCATAACCAGACTTGAAGATGGTGAAGAAGGTTAAAACTAATTAAAAACATCACATAAGGTCTTTCTGTAACGATTGAAGAGATGGCCCTTGGTAAGCTG